>JACXGJ010003277.1:0-55332 GCA_016801105.1 Esox niger | reverse complement strand
CCCAAAAAAAAAAAAAAAAAAAAAAAAAAACACTTTCAATCCTGGAAGGTTGGAAATAAATGGCTGATTTAATCTGACAGTCTGCACTTCTCATATTCAAACATGAAATACACTTGAATATAGGAGACCCCCCCCCAAAAAATTTTTTTTAAAAAAAACTTGCCACTGTTTTATTGTAGCAGACTTCAGCCCAGTGTTAGCAGGACCTGAAATGGCCTCCACCATAACATTACCCCAGCCCACATCCCTCAGCAACAGTCCTGGTTCTACAGAGCTCCAGGCAAGACTGGTCCTGCTCAAGCACACTGCAGAAAAGGTAACCATGTTGTTTAGACTTTAGAATGTGAGCAAATTGAGTGTCCAGAATAATTTTGTGAATGTCAACCATTGAGGGTGAAATAAGTCAAGCTTCTGATCTTGCACTGTGCTAGGAATCACAGACCAACAACTTTATTTTTCATGTCTGCAAAATGTTACACAATTGTACATCACATGCACTTTTATCCTTAGGATCGTGACTTTCTGCAGGATGAGCAGTTCTTCTTGGACACACTGAAGAAAGGGCCATAAAATTCAGCCTTTCATACGAATTGACTGCAGGGCTTCGTTTTCTGATATTTAATACTTTAACTGTGCCATTAAAGATGTCTGCATTTAACTGGTCAGTGATTTCTTGAGTCCGGTCCTTGGTACTGCATCATCCCTACCTAAAATAAATAACATTTAGTAAGGGTTTTCACACACTTGATCAAACCATAAAATCATACATGAAGCCTCAGGGGTTTCACGAAGTCAACACTGTTTTTCAGACAGGGATAACTTGTTTCATCACTGGCATGTCACCATCTTTAAACCAAATGTAATCATAACTTTCAATCCTCTAGAGTGATGAGCTGTATTTTAATTACATTTGTCCAAGCTCATGTTACCGGATCTTATTCCGTTCCAAGATCAGCATGTCACATCCAGGTTGCAAGACCTGTAAAGAAAGGCTCATGTTGATCAGTTTCACACTACTATTGTAAACATAACATTCAGGGCTGTGTATTTCTCAGAGCAGCTTTAGCCCGCGTCAGAGTCGCATCAGACGGCACTTCCTATGCAGCAATTTCATCAATGAAATAACAGGCATCATTGGCAATGGCCTGAGGTTATAGGGAAGCACTTACCCATCAATGTATGTCCTGTCCATCAGGCACTGTCAAAGAGAACCAATCATTAATTAAAGTTCATCAGGGCCGATATCCCATACTCAGAAGCTCACATCAAGTCTCAGGGGTTTCACTTAGTCAACACTGATATTCAGACAGGGATAACTTGTTTCATCACAGACTTGTTACTTTTTCTATGGATTCCCAGCTCCTTGAATACCCCAAACAGTACTCATGCATTTTAATTCCGTCCCTTATTGATTAGGTGTTTTACAAGAAACCAAAAAAATGCAGGTGTGGTTACTCAGAAGAAGCTAGTTAGATTTGCCAATCAGCAAACCTAGTTAACCTACTAATTTTAAATGGTTACCTGGTCCCACTGGGGTGATGTTGGTGCATCTCCTGGATTCCCATTCTGGTAGGGTTACCTGTGGGGAAATGACCATGTTTATTTGGTTTAATGCTACAGCAGCCAATGCACAGCTCAGAATGGTAATGCATTTCTCAGAGCGGCTTTAGCCAGCGTCAGTAATCGCATCAGACTGCACTTCCTATACAGCCAGTCACTGAAACCAACAGTCATACAATAAAAAGATTAAACACTCCATTCTACTTGATCAATGAAATGACCCAGAAGACACTTCGTTACTTACCAAGCAACTCTTGACCATCTCTTCACCATCTGAGGCCACAGCCCTAGAAGAATAAATGTGGTCAATATTAGTCCATTACTGAACAGCTGCTTGTTCTTGTACGACGGGTACATTTGAAAGAAATGTACATTTACTCAACTGCACCTATTTAACAGTTTTGTGAGTTAAGCCTCAGGGGTTTCAATAAATCAACACTGCAATTCAGACAGGGATAACTTGTTTCATCACAGGCTTATTACAGTACTTCAGTTATCCAGTTTGTATGGATATTGTCAATGAGGACCTGAAACGGCCTCCAAGACATTACTCTAGCCCACATCCCTCAGCAAACAGAGTGGGAATACCAACATGGCTAATACATTCCAATGAACAAAATGAAATACTTTGGAATGGATGGATAGAGATATATATCCATCTCCTCGGAGGTCACACTGATAATCGATTAATGTGTTGAGTTTCACCCTCTCTAAAGCGACTGCAACCAGGCCATGAAACATCGGGCCTTCCCCTCTGTAAATATTTGACTTTACAAAGAGCTTTAAAAAGGCAGGTGTGATATTAAATTGATAGTAACTCTAACTAGAAAAAATACGCTTTAAATGAAACAGTAACAACGTAGCTAAATGTTTATTCGTAGGTGACTAGCGTGGGGCAAATGTGACTGCAGACCACGTTTTTCCACACCGTGCACATTGGCTATTAGGTGTCTTAAATATCAGACAATATTAAGAAACCTTTTATAAATTCGACGGCGAATTCAGACCCATATGTTATACATTTTAATCACATATCCCAGCTCGTCGTTTCCGGTTATATACCTTCCTTAAATTAACTACAACACACGTGGCCAACTGTAGTGATAACTTACAATTTGCAGTCATGGTGGTTGGTCGACTTTTGAGTTCGTAGACCGTTTTCGAAGGATAATGGGATATGTTGAAACAGACATCACTAATAAAAAATGACTTATGCGAGTAAAGCAATAAAAAAAAAAATAGACCTTGTCGCGTTTCCTAAACCCGTTGTCAGAAAAAGGAGAAAGACTGAAAGCGGGCGTATGGTGGGTATTTATATATTTAGCGCGTCACGCTATCATGTGACCAGAATTAGACCAGTAGGAGAGGGATTCTCAGAGCATAACGCTTTCTAACGTAGAGATAGAAAGCGTGCTTAGTCAGAGGCGATTATGAAGAAACAGAAAAGCAGTGCAAACTGATAGACTGGCCGGGGAGATAAGCGGGGTGTCAATCCTACCTTACCTGTCTTCCCTCGGGCGGGGTGCATCTTTTACGTTATTGATGGAAAGTCTGTCCCATCTTGTAGATCCCCACTGGCCCAAAGAGCAGTGGTTTTGCAGTGTGTCCATCTGCTCTTCATCCCTCTTTGGTGTCCGCCGATCTGGCAGGATTTGCTGCCCTGAGCCTACGGTTCAATCCTGCACCCACTGCCCTACAAGTAAGGGCTGTTTGCTCTCCGGGGGGCCAGAACACCCTTACCATCAGTTGGCTGCACTGGTTCTGAGAGTGAGAAAAAGGGTCACAGCATGGAACAGACATAGACGGAGGCCTGCCCTTGAACATTTTTGCTATGTTTTGTGCCTGTTTTGGCACTCTCTGTCGTTCCCTTATGCGTTTGTGTGGCTGGCCTTGGACACTTGGCAGGGGTGCTGTTGCACTCCATAGCTTAGTTGCAGATGTGTTTGCATTCCTGCAAGGGTTCCAAACCTGTGCCACTTGTGTCTTGTGGTGTGTTTTCTGAGCCATGTCTTAAGGGAAGGTTCGCTGTTTTTTTACGTGGAGCCTTTTTTCAGATGATCTAGCATTTTCCAGGCAAATGGAAGAGAACGGGGCAACCATTATGGCGTTCAAATATTTATGATACATTTGTTTTTCCAAAACAGGAAGGTCAGGGAATATTGATATAGGTCTCCATAGGTTCGCCGAAAACAATTAGTGCCAAAATAAGCATGGGAGGCGACTCTGTTACCACCTACTTTGAGATGTCTGACAGTGGCTGAGGTGATATCCAGTGTGTGGTGATATCCAGATCATTTTGTGTGATTCTGCCACCTTAATGTCACTGCCCCTGACCTGGTGTCTCTAGGGCTTTTGGCTTAGGGGACGGATGGCCTAGGAGTCTTTCCCTTGCACTTGCCCCCTATTTTTGGGGAGGTTTTTTCGGCCTATGAAGTCAATATCCCACCTTTCTGGCTTATTAGTATTGTGTATTGCTGCCTTTGTGGTACCAAATTGAACAGCCAAAGGGGAAATTTGGGTAATTCAAATCACTTTTGGGAACTAGGTGTCACACATTTTGGATCTCACACCATTCCAGTTGCAGTGAAGAGTGGTCAGTGAATAGCCTACAGGTGTAGTTTGGTATTTTATAGCACAGCAGGACTGGCCCCCAGCTGCTACACAACTGTAAGTGCTCATTAGATGTGATTGCATTTATTTTCATGGGTATGTTTAACTCATGCGTGTCCCCCATTGTGGCTCCTTGTCTATGGCATTTATTAACTTCAAAGGACTTCAAAGGACTTAACAATTAGTAAATTGCCATATGGTTAGGAATGCAGAACTTGAGAGGCATGTTGAACCGAAACATTGTATATCATGAACGTATGGAATTATATTTAATTTTCCTGCTATAGGCTGTATCCAATCTAAACTGTTTTCCCAAATCAGCATAACGTTGTGGGCTTAGTGAACTGTTACACTGATAGTTGACATGAGCAATTCGACTGAGCATTTTGACATTAGCCTTTGTTGCTGATAGAAAAGAATAGAATTTAAAAAAAATGAAATTAGAAGATTGGTTTAAGTAACAATACATAATATAATTTGGTTAGACTCTAAAATATATTGAATAATCTAAATAATATCTACTATTTCCGAATAATATACCACCACATCGATCGTAGGCCTGTATTATAGGGCAGAGGGCCTAGCAGTGATTGCATTAGACAAGTAATCCAAAGGTTTGGTCGGTCAAATCCATATGACTGCTATAAAAAACAAAAAACACCAAGGCTCCAAGGCAAGGCAAAAAACCCTATTTGTTGCCCCCACAGCGGGTGAAATGCGGAAGCCCAATCTTGGTTGGTTCTTCTGTATAAACAGACAAATATCCCCGTTCTCCTGAAGTAGACTTTTCATTATCCCTGCCGTAAGCTACAGTAAATAGCAAACTGGTAAATAGGCCTATTTATTTTTTGTTGTAACCCATTGACGTAGCCTGCAGCCAAACGGGTTATGGAAATAGTTGCTTATGATGCTAGAAGTGATAGATTTATGACGCATCCTTGTCCAACTTTGGTCTCAGTGTGTGATTCCCCTTTCAGTCACTAGGGAGAGACCTTCCAACAAGGAAAACAGCTAGTTGGCTCCGGGTCCCACAGCAGCCTGACGGGCAGGGGCAGCCAGTCGCAGTCGTTATCATCGTCGTCCGATTGTATTGCTTGCGGGATGGATAAAGACATTGCCGAACCAGACCTATCCTTTAAGCGCATAGAGGACGGACTTTATGGAGAATTTTCGGATTCGCTCAATGCAAAGGTCAGGTATTCTGTAAGCTTGACGGCGTGCGCTCTCACTATTCAAAATATTTCCTCGTTATCTGATCGGAATAAGGTTGTTTTTAACTTGACTGACTGTGTTGGCTGCCGGGCTTATAAAGTGGACGACGAAGCGGACGTTGGGGCATTCTTTACAGCATATTTCTACCCTTTCAAGAGGCGATGGTTGAGTTCAGGCATGGCCCGGCAGAGGGTAGAGCAGTGCTTTCGGGTGGCACTGGTCCAGGACCCACTCGTTAATCTTCAAGAGGCAGAGAGGTGGGCACGTGCTATCAGAGATGCTTCTATCCTTCAGAAACCACGACGAGATGGTGAGACGCGGGCTTCATATAGTATATACATATTTGTTTATTCCTGGTATATCTATTTTGGATGAGGACGGTTTTCACCTAGGTTATATTCTTTATAGCAATTTTACACTGTTAACATTTGTTCAGGTTAAACATGTCAGGTAACTTTCCATCACCTTTATCCCAAATACAGATTGGTCGGTCTACTACTCACCAAAGGTTGTAGGGCCAGTAATTCGCATTCTTCTTATTCAGTTCCGTAGAATCTGATATGCTTAACTAAAAACCTATACTGTCCTGAGTGTGGAGAAATAATGGAATGCGGCACACCTCCACAACCAGCTGTACCTGCTAAGGGAGGATAACCGCTTCCCCTTTCGCCCAGTAAAATTATTGCATTTGCAACTTTGAGAAGTTATGAATAATTTGAAAAAAAAACCTCTACGTAAAGGTAGTCGTCCCAAAAGCAATATTAGTTCGCTTGAGTAGTAAACTCAAGTTCTCAAGTGACTGAAAGCTCATCATCAAATGGCGCTGCTTACTTTCATTGTCTTAGAAGTGGAAGGCTATATTATATATTAGAACTGTTGTGGATGGAGTTGCCCCAGGGAGAGCCTATTTGCATAAGATTACATTCTGAATAACACACATTATTATTATTATTAAAGATAATGGTAAAATAATACATTTATTGTGCTAATGTGTGTGTGTGTGTGTGTGTGTGTGTGTGTATGTGGATTAAGAAACTGCCATTGGCCTTACAGGAACTCAGAGCCTCTGTCTGCAACATTGTTCTATCTAGAGGAAACAGATATTTGATTTGACATGACATATTTGTAATGTTGGTTGGCAGAGATGGAGCCAGGCGTTACTATTCAAATGTAATTTCATACACAATGAAGTATCTATCAATAACCCCAGCTGATGATCCATTTAAACGCCAGTGTTATTGCTCAGAATTCCTCCTCATATACAGGAATGAATTTGAATCTGTAGTGCAGTGTCTGCTGCAACTGCTGAAGTCATAATGCAATGACATAATTCATTTATAAAGTTGTTTCAGCATGCAAGATCCAGGCCAGCCAATAATATAGTGAAAACTGAATATATTATGTATTTAAATGAGTAATGTGAAGCTAATAGATGCAGCATAATATTCCGTCTTTATTCCTTATTCTAGAGGGTATATGAAAGTCATTGACTTATTAATACCTAAAAGTGACACTGCAGTTCATTTAATTAAATCTGGAAATGCAGCTGGATAGGTTAGAATTGAAAAGGTAAATAATTTGCTGCTGTTTGTGTATAGGGAATGTCATCACCTGCTTTCATTGCAGAATACCACAGTATTAAGTAGAAATAGTGAATGCACTAGTCAGTCCTCTTCCAGGTGTTTATAATTAAGGGGATTTTATGTCACAGTTTGACTGTGTAATGACTGCACAATGCGTTCAAGTATCCGCAGTTTGACATTAAGTTCCTGGAAAAGTTAGCTTTATTAGCAGTCGTTAGACGCTGGATAACTGTTGTTTAAATCCTGCTTTATATTGTAACTGAAAAAGACGAAGAACTTATATGCCTGGTGGATTTTCATGTAACTATTTGAAAACAGACCCTAAAGTAGTCATCACAGTAATAACAAAAAACATTTACAGGCATACATACATACATCATATACAGTTTGACATAAACAGTCAACTCTATGAGTTCTATTATATAATACAAATGCCAACGATAACCTTGTAAAATGTTTATACATTTATAAGAAACCTATAATTGCAGAAATTCTTTGCTTAGTTTGAACTGAATGCCCAACTAGTAACTGTTTATAGTTTGTAGGCCTGATAAAGCATTGTAGACACTGTCCTGTGACTTTTACACAATACTAAAGGCATTGTGTCTCATGAACATAAGAAAGTATTATAGACACTATGTCCCGTGAACTTAATGAAGTACTATTGACACTATGTCAGGTGAGCTTAATGAAGTACTACATACACTGTGTCCTGTAAGCATAGTGAAGTACTATAGACACAATGTCCTGAGACCGTGACAAAGTACAATAGACACTGCATATATTACTATGCAAACATCTTAGGCCACCAGAGAAAATTGTTTAAATCTATATATTTGCTCAAAAATCATATAATATTAACATTAATAAAAATACAAATGAATGCATTAAAAGTAGAATTTCTTGTCTTGGTCAAAAGGTAATTGATGTTTTGTAACGTCATGAAAATCATGAAAATGCAATGAAGACATTAAAAAACCAGAGCCACTTCAAGACAGAAACCACAGTGGAAACCCAAAAAGCTGTCTGCACCTGATGAACAAAAGTCTTACAAGAAGTGTTGTCTTTCAGCAAGAGCATGATCTGAAACACACTGCAAAGACGATTGATCTGAAACACACTGCAAAGAGCAGAAGTCTGCAGTTAGAACACCTCATGTTGGCTCCTTCATGCTTGGAAGAATTTACTACATGACAACTTGAAACTAATTGCACAACAGTCTTCCATAGTGATTTGCTTCAGTTTTCATTCCAAGGGATGCCACACATTGTAACGGCTTGTTTCAAAACCAGACTATTTATTTGTTGCTTTGTTTGAATGTTTGTTTTTACTTCAATGTTGTATAGTTTTTTCACAAAGAAATGCTTACTGTTGATTACATTTGCTCAGGGGCCTAAGATATTTGCACAATACTATACAGTAGATATTGAAAGTCTGCACACCTTTATTGCAAATGCAGCTTTTGTTTATAAGAAAGTTGATGTCAAGACAAATGTCAGACCTTTTTGTGTACTTGTAATAAGATTTTGTAACCAATAATATTTAAGTGGAAAAAAATACATAATTTCTTGGAAAATAAAAAAATGTAATGCTGCAAGCAGCTTTGGGCCAGGTTCAGCATTACTCTTGTACTAATTTTCCACTGACAGAGACATGCACCGTATGTCCATGGACACACAAACTTCTACATGGAAGGTTTTTCCTGTTCAGTGGTGCCCCATTTGGCTAAATTGATTAGATTAATTAATTAATATCAGCTAGATTCATGACCCTTAGCATGTGTGCCAAATTTTATCACAGTGAGTGAAACAGATTAATGCATATCATCTGTTATCCTTGGTGGTACCATCATGTTGCCAAACTGAATGTACTTAATGGTGTTTTTGACATTTGTATCAATTGACATGTTTATACAGTTATGACTGTGATTCATATGCATTTATGTGCCAGACTTGATTATAGCGGCCATTTTTAACATCCTGGCCTGTCTTATGCAATTATTAAAGACCTTTGTACATAGACACAAAATGTATTTTGGTGCTAAAGAATTATTGTTTAAAGCATTTTTCGCATTATCGAAGTTGTCAAAAATCCCTAATAGCAGAGATAAAGGGTCCCAATGACAACATTTTTTCTACCTATGCATTGTTTTTTAAGACTAGGTCATACAGGATGAGTGGCCAGTTCAGTAGTGCCCCTTTGTGATCAGTCTGAATATACTTGCGCCCTGAATATCCAGTTTCACTGCTAAATCCCTAATTTAAAACTGATTACTGCATAAGTGTGCTCAAATATTTCTTTCCAGAAGTACACTTTAAGTTTACCCTTACACAATGCGGGTACCATCATGCTTGAACACAACGAGCCAGTTACTCTGTAATCTGTTGTGTTGGGCTTGTACCTAATAAAGGGCTTTACATGTAGGCCACAAAGTGTATTACTTGGACAGATGTTTTGCAATATTACATTGTTGCCCTGACTTCTCTGTATATGTTTGTTCTCACTGTGATATGGGTCATGATTGGAGAGTCACAACAATGTGGTGGATCCATCTTCAGTTTTATGCATCACAGGAATCGCCTCACGGTGACATCCCTGAGCAGCTTCTCTTCTGTCCTACAGCTCAATTCAGAAGGATCACAGTACCTCTGATGGGTCTCTGTGGATTAATTAATCAACCCCAGCATAATTATTAACTTCACCATACTTAAAATGATATGCAGTGTCTGATTTGTTTTTTTGGCCCATCTCTTTTTGTGTAATATATGCTAGAATTTAAATACTTGACAGAGGATCCATACATACGACAACAAACACTCTACTTTCTGATATATTGGAGAACTTGCATTCAACTGAACCAATCTGAGTAATGAAGTATTGTGTGAGTCTGTGTGTGTGTGTGTTTTCTTGCGCCATAGAAAGGATATGTCCCTGTCACTATGCTATTTCCCCTGGCTCAATG
Organism: Esox niger; assembly: GCA_016801105.1. Taxonomy (NCBI): domain Eukaryota; kingdom Metazoa; phylum Chordata; class Actinopteri; order Esociformes; family Esocidae; genus Esox; species Esox niger. Next base: position 45,405 of record JACXGJ010003277.1, on the reverse strand, counting down.
CTCTGCTGACCACAGTGTCTCCCAGTGATGGAGATAAGAGCTGAACGGTACCCCTGCTACACCAATGGCCCCAGGGCCCTCATTTCCCACTCTGCCCCATCAGACAGGCCTGTCTGTGATGGGCTGTCGGAGCTTCTGGCTCTGCTTCCATAGGTTTGGTGTCTATCCCCCACCCTGACCTTGAACTTCAGCTGTTTTGCAGATATGCCAGCTATGCCTGAGTCATGGAGATTGTGTCACACCTTGGGGACACCTGTAGAAAGTCCAAGTCATTTTCACCAGCATTGTTTATTTTATTGTAGCTTGCAGGGTTTCACCTACAATAATGTGTCATCATAGCAACAATATATTTGTGTTGACGTAGTACAAGGTGTGGTTTGGAAATGCTATAGTGCTTTTACAGTAGATACTGTAGCTTTCTTGTCTGAAAACAGTTTGCGCTTGTCAACTTCAGTAGTCTTCACAGAGTCATAACCACTTTACCTTGACTTTGCAACACACTAAGTTGATTTACTCAAAAGAGCGAAGCCAGTTAAAAGTCGAAAGTCACAACAAATGGAAACTAATGACAGCTCTGTAATGATCAAGCTCTGATACAGCAATTCAGATAGCTTCACTTTGGTCAGACATAATGTTTGTAGTCTACACCGTGTTCCCACAGATCTATGTAAATTGTTTCACCATAGATAGACCTGACAATTAATATATCGACCAACTCAAAGTGTATCTAAGCACCACCAATACTCTTCCTTGTTGTAGGCAATAATCCAGTGAAGCTTCTTGGGGCTGAAAGTTTTCTAACATGATGTTTAATGTCTGAATATAATGTCACAAAATTAGTACATCTCCTCTATTCCCAAGCAAATATTTTGTGTACGATGTAGCAGACTGAAGCAGTCAGGAGACAGGATACAACAGAATACAGCAGAGCATGACATTCCGCAAATAGGCATATCTCATGTTCTGTGGTGGTATTGGTGCTACTGAATTCTAATGCCTACTCACAAGTGCTCATGGGAGGATGTGATACCACCTCTGTTTTTAAGGACTACAGCATCGTCTTTTACCTCAGAGTGACAGCAAAGTTTCTGTCATCCCCATCTTTATTCTATAACAATGAAATTAGCAGCTTCCGCCATTTTGTCTGAAGCGCTATCATGCTTGTTTAAAGCTGACATTGTAAAGAGTGTTACAAAAAAAACAATGGCCACCATCTGTACAAATGGGAGAGTTACTGATGCTGTTGTATTGCTGTTCTTCCCGATTGTTTACACCACACTTGACATACTGTACCATTTTGTATTTAAATGAGTCGAAAATTGCCACTCCAGGCTAAGCAGCTGATAACTATGTATCTGGGTGTCAGGAAGGGTAAGGCGAAGCACTATGCCTGAACCAGACAGAGGCCTTGTGTGGAGGAACAGTGACACAGCAGGGTTAGGGTGTTCTGGGGCCAGTCCTTTCATCAGGTTACTGGATGGCATTGAAGAGTCGTTGCACTGGATTAGGGTACCAAATGGACCCGATGGAACCTTTCCTAATACCCAACAGGACTAGGCTCCCTCACATACTCTGGACTTCATCTGCAGTAACTACAGAATCAGAGGTCCACCCTGAGTTAAACAAACAGCCTCCTGATCTCTCATTCCATTCTATAGCAGCTGAACAAATTCTGACCGTTTTTCTTGATATTCTCCAGTTGGTGTTGGGTAGCATAACTAAAGACCACCAAGGCATAATGATTAAAATAGTGTTACTCAAGTACCACACTACGTAAATGACTTGTGGTGCTGTCATGTTTTGTAAGACATTCTCCATTATTGAGGGAATATTGTCACTGCTCTTAGCATGACAGTGAAATGATTTCTTATACCTTTACATAATTTTTTTCAGATTTACCATAGTTTTTGCGTGTTTGGGATATCCAATTTGTGAATAAAGTGTAGTAAACTTTCTGCTCTAACCAATGCAGGGAAAACAAATATTTATTCTGGGTAGGATCGAGACATGCACCTATAAATGTAGAGTGATGATTGCTTATCTATGAAAAGATTTTGCTCATTGAATTGTCCTTCCAATGCAAATTATCTTGTGTCATCTATTACCCATTATTATCAGTTCAGCTCTGATCAAAGGGAAAGGATACATAACGCTGTGCCACATTTTACACTGCACAGATTAGCTGCTGTTGCTGTTGACAGTTGACACGTGCGATTGTTGGTGTGACATCAACGTTTTTTTCACATTAATTAGGATTAACTGCACACCTGTGCCAGTGGCTGAAATGTCCATATTTTGGTCAAGTTTATGGGCCCTTTAAGGCCTTGCTTCATCACAGCTGCTCTCAGTGGACTCGGGACAGTCAATGTAGAGACATGTGTCTTCCAAAGTACATCCCAGGCCTTCTGGTTAATATAACACTGCTCACTCAACTAGAAAGTCTTGGATCATAATCGTTACCCACCAGAGTGAACAAACATGATAAATAATTAAAGCAAGCACAATGTACTGTAGAAATGTTCAGTCAAACACTCTTTAAAATGTGCTATGTACACAATATCCTTCAACCTATCCTTTATAGGGAAGAGAACAGTAGATATACTAAAATATTAAGTTGAGCAATTCTTCCTGTGACAGTTTAAAAACACCAACTCACACATTATTCTTTTTATCTGTACATCTCTTTCTCTTGCTGTATCTTTGTCTCTATCTCAGGTGTGGTGTACTCTCAGCTACGGCAAGCCTGCAGGGTCATGCTGCTGGTGAATCCCCAGAGTGGGCGTGGCCAGGCTCTTCAGTATTTCTATGGACACATCGAGCCCATGCTCACTGAGGCTTTAGTCCCCTACACTCTGGTCATCACTGGTCAGTCTCCTACACACACACTCTGGTCATTGCTGGTCAGTCCTCCCCCCCACACACACACACACATACACACTCTGGTTGGTACCTGTCACACAAACACACACGTACAGGTGCACACAAACTGGTCATTACTGTCAGTCCCTACATACACACACACTCATTGTGATCATTACTGGTCAGTCCCTACACAACTTCCCAGAGCACTGTTCTCTCTCTGTCCATTAGATACACAGTATATGACAGCAGTGCCCTGTCTGGTTTGTTGTTCCCAGTACTCCCATACCTTTAACAGCATTCTGCTTGGCAGTGAGGTTAATGTCAACTGTACGTGACATTTCCTGGAATAAAACTCCCCATTAGTGAGCAGGAACAATCCAAGGTGCCAAGAAACCTTAAAAAAATATCTTCAGCTACACTTCAACACTGCCACCTGTTCTTCTCTACAGAGCGCAGTATAGCAGACCAGACGCCAGTGTTACAAACCGTCACTGAAGGAACCAAGCCTTGATCAGCACCATCTTCAGAGGAGAGAAGGAGGAAGCAGAGAGGGTGGAGAGTGGCAGCGTAGTAGGGCAGCCTCTCGGTTCACACCCAGGGGATAATAGGGAAGGTTAGGAAATGTTGATAAAAAAGACAGTCTAATTACTGACACTCCGTGTGACGGTGCTGACCCAGGCCTGTGGGGCTGGGTAGAATATGGGTCACCAGAAGCCCTTTCAGCTGGCGCTCGATTTGAGCTCCCCAACGCTGGTTGGGCAACTAGACTGTCTGTGGATTTACCAGCTTGCTGGCCTGCCGCCACTCAGGGAATGGAGTGCAGAAGGACCTAGTAGTCTGCAGGACACTGAGAAAGGATAGGGTTTCAGCAAGTGGAGTGATATGAATGTGTGTTTTTCTGTGGAGTGTTTGCACATGCATGTGTGCATATGCACGTGTGTGTGTGTGTGTGTGTGTGTGTGTGTGTGTGTCTGTATGTCTCCCAGGGACTGAAGGAACTCATGTGGAAAACAGTTTAATATTAAGGTAGCTGTCTGTTCAGACACTGACAGCAGTAAAGAGTTCTACTGGGCGTGTATGCATTGCTACTGTTCTAAACAAGAAGAATGTTGGGTCATGTCGTATTGCTAGACAGTAGCTACCCAGTTTTGGCTCATCAAAAAGACACAGGGAGCATGGAGACATGTGTTTTAGGACGATTAAATCACATCAAGTCAAAAGACGTCCTGTTTAGCTGTGTCCTGTTATGGTTTCTCATGTCTGTGTGTCTGCGTGTGGCAGTGGCCCTATGAATAAGGAGAAGCCCAGGATTTACAGCATAATGCTGAGTCAATCACAACAGCTTTCTTCTGCATCTGCATGACAGAACAGGACAGCATCACAGCTCTCTGGGGCTCCCCATACAGGCCAAGCAGCATGGACTGAGAGGATACTCTGGGCGAGGCAGGGCTGGGCAACAGCTAAAGGTTATGTTAAGGAGAGAGTGAATGTTACTAGGGTGGAATGGAACAAGACTGGAATGCTACTAGACTAGAATGGTACTAGACTGGAATTGAACTAGACTGGAATGGAACTAGACTAGAATATAACTAGACTAGACTGATAATGGTACTGGACTGCAGTGGAACTAGACTTGAATGGAATTAGACTAGGATAGAACTAGACTACAGTGGCACTAGACTACAATGGTACACAAAGTGTGTGAAGGGAGTAATACAATAAGACCCCGTTCAGTGTGACTGTCAATCTCAACATCAGCAACATCTCAATAAAACGCCACTAAAACGTTAGTCTTAGCCATCACACCATCCATCAAGCCAGTGGCAGATGTTTGCACTAAGACCTGCCTGCTCTGACCGCCATGGGCTAGCTGAATAGTCACTGCATGGGTTGATGTGATATGTTTGGGCTGATGGAGGGAAATTGAATCCTTTTTCTCTAATCTCACTGATCCTTCCCTGTGGGCAACCTGATTCTTTCAGACATAATTCTCCCTTTCCTCTCTTTTTCTGCCTGTCCTTTCTCATGTTGTTTCTCTTTTTCCACCACAGAGCACCAGAACCATGCAAGGGACCTAGTGAGAGAGACCGATCTGTCACAGTGGGACGCTCTGGTAATCCTGTCAGGAGATGGTCTCCTGTTTGAGGTTTGCCGAATACAGGAACTTCCATTAAATTTCCAGCTTCCAACAAATGTATCCTCAAAGATTTTTTGAATAAGCTGTGGGGTTTGTAACTCTTAGTTGGAGGATGATGACCTGTTTTCCCACAATGCACTGACCAACGTCTTTCTGCCTTATTTTCTTTGTTTTCTTATGGTGCCGTATAGACCAGCATTTATTTCAAAGTCCACATACCAAATGTCAACCTATCTGGCCCAAACATATCTGTCTATATTTCACTTGTTTGGACAGCATAGTACAAGACAAATTAGCACAGTAGAGCTGGGTACAGTACAGTACAATATAATATAATACCACTCTTATGTACTGTAGTGTACCCTACCCACTCTAATGTACTGTAGTGTACACTACGCACTCTAATGTACTGTAGTGTACCCTACCCACTCTAATGTACTATAGTGTACCCTACACACTCTAATGTACTGTAGTGTACCCTGCCCAATCTAATGTACTGTAGTGTACTCTACCCACTCTAATGTACTGTAGTGTACCCTACGCACTCTAATGTACTGTAGTGTACCCTACCCACTCTAATGTACTGTAGTGTACCCTGCCCAATCTAATGTACTGTAGTGTACCCTACCCACTCTAATGTACTATAGTGTACCCTACACACTCTAATGTACTGTAGTGTACCCTACCCATTATAATGTATTGTAACGTATCCACTCTAATATATTGTAGTGTACCCACTCTAATGTACTGTACTTTGTTCTGTTGAAGAAAAAATGCTGTGCAGTACTGGATTGTGCTCTGTTCTGCTGTGCTCTACTGTAATAGACTGTATTGTACTGTGATGTTTAACTTTAGTAAAACATTGCCTTGACATCTAGGAATAATAGATTTTTGTTCTGGTTAAGACTGACCATACATTCATGTTTGATGTCAGTAAAATTATTTTGCGACATACAACAACCGGAAAATACATACTTTCAACATCTTTGAAATGTTTTTATTGCCTGAAAAAAACTTTTTGAGAACCTTAAATGAACTAAGAGCCACTACCTGAAAATTGCCAATTTGCGTTTGCGATGTGCTATCAGGTGGTGAATGGACTTCTGGAGAGAGAGGACTGGGAGGAGGCCATCCAGACCCCCCTAGGCATTCTTCCAGGGGGCTCGGGCAACGCACTGGCTGCTTCCGTCCACCATTACACCCGGTAAGTCCATTAATGAGACATTTAAATGCATAGAGAACAGTCGAATGGATTACAATAGGAATCTAGCCTCGACAAAGAAGATGATTTATCCCTTATAATTACAAGCAGAGTAGGCTGATTTCTCCAGAGAAAGAGGAGAGAAATGAGTTCCAGTTACCCTAAGCATACTCTTCATGATTTCTAAGAAGCTTGCTTTGCATTGCTGATAACACATTTTAATTAAGTGATATAATGGGTTTTACATCAATGGGGAATTCAGCACAGTACCAATGTGGTGTCTGTCTGTCATCACTGGACTGCCAATATTACTGCTGTTTTTAAAATATGAGCCCCCCAAAAGTGAGTTACTTTCATAACATCAGAAAACAACATTTGCAGAAACATCTCATTAATCTCATTTAGGTAACGGTTTCCATCACTTCAACAACCACAACTCTGTGCCTAGCCAATTGTAGCCATGTCTCAATCAGTTGTACCATAAACATAACCAGCTACAGTGCAAATGGTTGTTTAACACAGAGGTTTGGATTCAAATGGGTGCAGGAGTCCAGGTCGGTGTAACCACAAACTGATACCTAAGTCCCTGTCCAGTTTGAGTTGACCACCTCCCCTCTGCCATCCCTACAGGTCTCCTCCGGTCTGGGGTGAGGAGCTGCTTCTGAGCTGTGGCTTCCTGCTGGTTAAAGGCCTCGTGTCTCGGCTTGATCTGGTCTCTGTCCACCTGGCCTCCAGCCAGCGCATCTTCTCCTTCCTCTCACTGGCCTGGGGCTTTGTGGCCGACGTGGACATTGAGAGTGAGAAATACCGCCACGTGGGCGCCATGCGCTTCCTGGTGGGTACACTGGTGCGCCTGGCCTCCCTCAGGGTGTACCAGGGCAGGCTGGCATACCTGCCTGTCAAGGACGCCCTGCTGCCAAACCAGGCCCCCAGGGACCATGCCACGACATCGACACCGAAACAGAGGCCAAACAGCTCCCCCAATCAGAATTGTTGCCACAGCTCAAACTCCACCCAGAACACCGCCCACAACTCCTCCAATAATGCCATCACCACCTTGACAGCCGAGCCGCGGCCAGCCAAACAGAAGGGGCCTCCAGACTCCCTTCTACCTGACCTAAAGCAGCCGCTGCCTGAGCATTGGATAGCAGTGGAGGAGGAGGATTTTGTCCTGGTGTTGGCCATGTTCCAGTCCCACTTGGCCGAAGACCTTTTAGCTGCCCCCGGGGCCGCAGCAGACGACGGCTTCATCCACCTGTTCTATGTCCGTGCTGGTATTTCCAGGCCGGCCTTGCTCAGGCTCTTCCTGGCCATGGAGAAGGGGGCCCACCTGGCCATTGGCTGCCCTCATCTGGTGTATGAGAAGGTGAGGGCCTTTCGCCTGGAGCCGCGGTCCTCAGAGGGAGCGATTACTGTGGATGGGGAGGTGGTGGAGTATGGGCCAGTACAGGGCCAGGTCCATGGAGGAATAGCTAGGCTCATCTCCGGGTGACAGTGGTACTGTGCTCCTCACAGCTCTGCCTATAATCTCACTTTCCTACTTTCAGTCTTCTGTATACAGAACACAAGTGCCAAAGACATTATATCAGCCTTTGGAAAATACACCCCTATATATTTTTTGCATTCGTATGTAAAAATATCTTTCGCCATGGCCTGTTTCTAGATCCATCTCTACTTTCTTCTCCATGCGTGATTCAGGGTCAAAGACGCAGATTTACTTGGAGCTGGCTGGTTCTAGCTGGTGTGATCAACCTCAATTCCCCCACAAGGAACAAAAAAATGTTTAAATAGGTGCCATAAGGCTTTTTGGCAGGTCCCATGTGGGAAAATGTGATTTGCATCTCAGGGTAAAGGTTTAGGAAAAAACTTACAGTTGGGCCTAGTCTCAGAATTTAAGTTATTTTTAGGAATAGACATTACTGGTTAGGTTTATAGTAAGTGGTTAGGGTTTGGGTAAGTAAATGGGTAAGGTTATTGAAGTTAGAGTAAGGGTTAGGGCAAAAGAATGAGGAACATGGATTTCTTGGTCTAGGTCAGGTCTCAAGGATGGAAAGACAAATGTGTGTTTGTGGGTGGGTGTGAGGGAGTATGTATATCTGTGTGTGTCAGAGACAGAGAGACACTGAATGTGGAGGACTGTGTAATACAGAAGAAGCCATGTCTTGAGAGTGTAGTGTGGGCTCTGCTGTCTGCCTCAGTAAGTACGACGCACAAGGAAAGAAGCACATTCTTCGGGCCCAAAAGGAAGTGACTGGTGACAAGCTTGACTGTCCCACCAAGTATTGCCCGGGTGTCATTTTGCATTCTTACTTCATGAAATAGTGCAATCACTCTGCATACATTTAGACTAGCGGGAACAGTCTATGTTGTCTGTGATGAATCACACAGTGGGAGAATGAAGCATTGCAGACCTCCCACAAAGATGTTAGGTTACTTTTCTCTCTCTCATCAGTGTGTGTTATTTCAGTGGTTAATTGGTGGGGTGGAACAGGTTCGGTGCTGGTGAGGTTGTTTTGAAATAGCCTTGAGGGAGCAGGAACTTGACCAGCTGAGGTCAAGATGATAATCTGTCAGCATTTTCGCCTGCTCCAGATCAAGCCGGCCGACATGCTTCTTGGACCACCTCCTTTCTGACAAGTGCACAAACACACACGCACATACACACCCAAACACACATGCACATACACACCCAAACACACACGCACATACACACCCAAACACACACGCACATACACACCCAAACACACATGCACTTGACACTCCCTTTTACATCTCCAGCACTTAGCAAGAGGTAGGGGGATGGTCTACTACATCTGATCCCTCTCTTCTTGCTGTCTTCAGATTGTAGTCCATCCTTTCTGAGCCATTAGCACCTAATGTGTCCTTATTCTTAAGCTTTTTGGTTGACAAAAAAAAGCTGCTGGAATTATATGCAGTTGAAGAATCAAGAGCACCACTGTCTATTTTTATGAATGGTTTTACTGTAGTTAAAACATATATAGAAATATGTTCTGTTGTTTTCTGTCCAAGCACACACTAAGAAGGGAAAGAGGATTTAGCAGCTGCATGGCTCAGTGGGTTTTGCACACTGACTCAATCAATAAGATCCGGAGAGACCAGGCCAGAGTGCTGTGCTCTCCACTGTGGCCTTTCTCTTATCAGGGCTCGGATGATGAGTGTTATTCCACTGGAGCAGACACAAATGGAAATTTACATAGTCCACACCAGTGGTATTTTAACAGCTGATGTAACAAATTCCAGAGTAAAACCTGGGTGGTTTGACTTAGCTATGACCAAAAATCATAATTTGTGTGTTTTTTAAATGTACTCTAGTGTACTATATAAACAATCTAAATTGTTTAAATTGATTACACTTGAAAGTATTCTGTACTCCTCAAATTTCTGATTTTAATCTTTCTTTTCTATGCATGGTTTTGACTTGTTTTAAAAATATTATTAAACCGGCCTACTGATTTTACATTATGTCACATGTGATGTACACTTTATCCCTTACATAACTACCTGATCATCGTGGTCAATCTCTTCTGGAGTTATTGAGCAGGCGGTTGTGGACCATGCAGAACCAAGGAAAAGCGCATTTCCCAATTGAGAGAGATTATCTATGTAAATCCTTTCAATGTTGCCCATTCTGGTAGGTCTCACAGTTCTGTTTGCAGTGTATGGGCTTCCCCTAGTGGACGTACTTTAAACTCACTGCAGTGCAGGTGGTGGATGTTCTTTGCAAGTAATTTGACTAATGCAGTAGTACTGTGTGAAATCTTCTAAATGGGCACAGATTGGTTACAAATAATTCACTCTAAATGAGAGTGTCTGATAAATTAGTAAAATGCAAATGTGTCAACATAGTTGGTCAACCTGAGGTGATGTGGCGTTCACATGGACAACACATTTGGATTTTGTCTGTGTGGTATAAGCTCGCCGCCGATTGGTCATGCAGTTCGCATTGACTCAAACTTGTTTAGTAAAAAATTCAGGTCAAACATTACTCGAAATGCACCTAATGTATGACATACTAAGGAGTTCTTTGTGCAGTTACCTGTTAGTATTTTTTGTTTTAAATAGTATACCTGGCTTCACATAAAAATGATGGAGAGGAGTTACTGTACTTTAAACTAATCTGTATTATTTTGGTAGTCTATGCAATAGATCTTGAGATGTTGCAAAAGGGATTTTTTTTATTAACCTATTTGTTTTTGTAATGGTGTAATGGGTCTACTGCCTTTGCCGAGGTGTTCAACTGTCATGTGGGGGGATTCATCAGCAGCAAGGTGGCGCTGTTGATCCACCTCCCTCTGGCGCAACTGCAACAGGAATTCTCCTTTGGTTTGGAATTAACCTAATCTGTGCTGATTTGCTAGTTCCTGCAACATCACTTATTCAATCAGTTTGAATAGAGAAAATGATTCATTATCCAGTTTTTATGTCACTCTGCATACCTAAATAAGTATGGAGAAAAGAAAACCAGAGAATTGTCTGTGGTGATGAGACACAATATTGTAGCCAAGCATGGACAACTTCAAGTCCATCTCCAGTCCTTAAAATACTTGTGAGCTGGTATTTTCTTACAGTGAGCACATATTTTCATACTGGCCCCTCATGGGGAACAACATATGACAGGGGTTCCTGGATGACTAATGGCTTGGGTTTGGGTCCCAGGACAAGAAAAAGTTTAAATGAATCCTATTAACCATAATTTCAACCCCTAAAATATGATTTGAAATTGGATGGAAATAATACTGTTTAATGAATTCCAAGTAGATTCCATGTCACAACAGGTTTGACGAATGACATTAAAACAACCATTATGTGCTCAGTGACCCAAGACCATTAATCAGTCTTATGTTTTTTACTGTGTAACTCGGTAGAGCACAGCAATTTTAGTGCTAATGTTTTAGGTTTGATTCCCACCGCAGGTCGGCCACATTGGCAATACCTAGGGTGATTAACAGAAACATTTGACACTATTTGTATATGTTAAATTGAAGCAACAGGGTTGAGCACATATCCAGTTAAGTCAAGGTTTGCTGGAGTTGTAGGCGGGGATGGTGGGTGGGTGAATATTTCTCAGTACTCCAACCCTAACCTCAGTACTCCAACCCTAACCTCAGTACTCCAACCCTAACCTCAGTACTCCAACCCTAACCTCAGTACTCCAACCCTAACCTTAACCCTGGCACTGGGTTGAATTCACCCAGTGTATTTGGATAATGTTCCGTTCATTGCGTTAGACCATGTATAACAGAGAATAATCTTTCCTCAACCGAAAGGACAAGAGAACATCCTTAATTGACCAAAAGCGACACTTTAACAAGAACATGGATACTAATTAGTGTTACACAAACACAAATAAAAAAAAGTTATTTTCTTTGTCGTGTGTGTTTAGCAGGTAGGGAAGAATGACTTTATTATCAGACTGTTACATTTTTCATGTATTTTTGGGAGTAGGGAGTGATTACTTTATTGGAATATTACTTGAATTAACTGCAGTAGTATACTCAATGATTCGTCATTTTCTGTAATCATTCTCTTGTCTTTAACGAGATGTGTATATTTCTAGTGGTTTCTTTTGTAGAAACCTAAAATGAATACATTAAGTGACAATATTAACTCAATAGATGGTAATAAATCTAAAACTCTTCAAGACCTGTGTCATGTTTATTATTAGCATCCAACTTTTCAGGGTGCATCAAGGTTAAAATAAAATAGAAAAGGAAGAATTTGGTGAATTTCCAGTGGCTCATGGTTTAAGTCATTTGTAGTGACGTACAAAACAGTCAGCACCTATTAGAGCATCTAAAATCGTGTATCAAATTATGATTTATTTTTATTATTTTAGCTGCTTTACCCGCATGTGTTCTGGCTCAGGTCCAAACCTTCAGATTCTGGGCCAGATAATGTGGAAAGCACTGGGGGTTGTCATATGCAGACTTCGTAGAGAAGAAACTCACATCCATGGGTGTAATGTTTGGACTCATGAAAGAGTCTGGGCTGCCAGGCACCATTGCAGGTATTCTACTATGTATTTGAGGGTTTACACAGCCTAGTTTTGCTATTAAGACCTAGCTTCTGTTCATTCTGTCCATGAAACCAACCACCAAAACATTCACCTGTTGAGTAACCCACTTAGTGTGGAACAGTGTACTACAGTGTACTGGCCTACGGTGAATACAGAACTTCAGTAATCCCTTCACGTGACTCATAGTAATAATCAGTGGCTTTATATTGAAGCTGTTGACGTCTTTCAAATCACGCAAGACACAGTGTGAAAAGCAGATAAAGAGAGGGTGAGATAAGACAATAAGAGTGGAGGAGAGAGTTCAGCTTAGATCGGTGAGTGATGCACAGTTGTTTCCATCTAATGTTTTTGTATTGTATATTACCATGCAATTTCATTTTAATCGGATACTCCAGGAAGATTACTAAAGATCAACACAGTAACAGTTGTTTATCATAAAATATAAAAATGATTATAATAAATAAATTATAGATTTAAAAAGTTTTACGTTTGTTTACATTCATGCTCTAGATTATTAATAGACAAGATGTTACAACATTGCCATGTGGTAATAAATGAGCTGACCTCAGGTCACTAAATTAATGGTTTTGGTTAATTGCTCTCCGCTCTCCTGTGCATCAAATTATTTCATTCACCATCACTGATGTCATATAATTCAAATTGTAAATGAAGAATGACTCATATCTAAATTGACCACTTCCTATAAATATGGATTCTGATCACCATTGGTCTTCTGTCTGTGCACAGCCTTTCCCAACAACAGAAGAAAACTGGAGATTAACCTGTGCATAACAACCAACAGAGAAGAATTGTGAAAATAAACAGCAACAGAAGGAACACAGAAATTTAGAAGTAGTAAAATGTCACTAGTTGGTGCCCTGCCTTTCTTGAAACCTTGTCTATCGCCCACTGTTTCGCCTGGGCGCCAAAGAAGACATACGCTGCCAGCGAGCGAGTTTCGACCACTCAACACACAAGATGCCATCAGCGTGTTTGAAATCGAGAGAGAAGGTAAGTGGCCCTTAGATAAAGTTCTACATTTGTACATTTTGTTTAATTAATAAATGGTAAAACTGTATAGAATGTGAGCCATTTTAGCAGCTCCTAGGAACACTGAAACACAGCTAATCTCTCATTGAAATGTCTAAATAATAATAAAAATAAACATGGATCTGTATTTTATGGCTTTTTTGTTATTTTAATAGTTTTTGGGGCTCCACTGTGCCTTATGTAAATAAACAAAAATAATGAAATATTGTTTGAAATGCTCTGTTCCTTCACTAGCCTTTATCTCAGTGTCCGGAGACTGCCCCCTACACCTGGATGAGGTGCGTCATTTCCTTACACTCTGTCCAGAGCTTTCCATGGGCTGGTTTGAGGAGGGCAGACTTGTAGCCTTTATCATCGGGTCCCTGTGGGACCAGGAAAGACTTACTCTTGTAAGTTTTTTGTGGATGGTTTCCTATGAATTGGCAATTTTCTCTGTATTTTACTGTGTTGGTATTAACTCAGCGATTGTTAAATCACTCTGGTGCGCTCTGTCAGATCATCCCACTGCACTCCATATCACATACATTTGCATTTTCCTTTTCCTTCAGGACGCTCTTACTCTTCACAAGCCCAAAGGTACCACAGTTCACATCCATGTGCTGGCGGTCCACCGGACCTTTCGGCAGCAGGGCAAGGGCCCCATTCTGATGTGGCGCTACCTGCAGTATCTGCGGTGCCTGCCCTACGTCCGCCGTGCAGTCCTCATGTGCGAGGACTTCCTGGTTCCCTTCTACCAGAAATCTGGCTTCAAGGTGCAGGGTCGCTGTTCTATCACTGTGGCGTCGCTGACTTTCACAGAGATGCAGTACCCTGTGAGGGGCCATGCATTCATGCGCCGCAACAGTGAAGCTATCGGTGTCCCTCAAGCTACATTATTATTGGACGAACAGACTCGGAAACTTCAGACTGCATTATTATTGGAGGATCCAATACAGAGGATCGAGTCTACACTATTATTGGAGGAACCAGCTCAGGGGAGTGAGTCTGCATTATTATTGGAGGAGGCAGCTCAGGGGAGTAAGTCTGCATTATTATTGGAGGAGCCAGCTCAGGAGAGTAAGTCGGCATTATTATTGGAGGAGCCAGCTCAGGGGACTAAGTCTGCATTATTATTGGAGGAGCCAGCTCAGGGGAGTAAGTCTGCATTATTATTGGAGGAGCCAGCTCAGGGGAGTAAGTCTGCATTATTATTGGGGGAGCCAGCTCAGGGGAGTAAGTCTGCATTATTATTGGGAGAGCCAGCTCAGGGGAGTAAGTCAGCATTATTATTGGGAAAGCCAGCTCAAGGGAGCTGCCCAGAGCCTGTTGATATGTAAATACTGAGGAAGATCTTAGAATCCTAATTTGCAGATTATATCAACTATGATATAAAATAAACTGATGTGACATTTATTTAGTACAATATGCACATCATACAAACATACACACCATACACAAATAACTAATGCATAACTAAGCTTGATTACAATGTTTCAATGTTTTCCATTTGTAATACATTTTTCATTTGTCATCAATCTCAATGTTAAATACATAACAAATATTTGAATAAATACATAATGGTGTGATTTCTGTCTGTGTGAGAATAAGTTTTTACTTCAAATATTGAGTTTGGTCACATATTTATTCGGATGGTTTAGGCTACAAGTCCACTCTGTTCTGTGACTCGGGCGGTATTGGCTGACGTCATGGGCTACCAGGCTTTAGAAGCTCAACTGTGCCTTCTTAGCTCTATTAGTAGGAATTAGCTATTATAAACATCTAGGGATTTATAAAGGGATCTCCTCACTGAACTGGTGGTGGGACAAGTGGTAAACAAGCCTGTTTCCATACATATAGCAATGTATATATATGGATACATATAGAAATCCATACATATACACAACTCCCCAGCAACGTTAATGCATTTGTTATGGAAACTGTGTGCATTCATGAAAGCATCAATCAAATTATGTAATATATTATTTTATTCTGCAAGAATGTAATGCCTTTAAAGCCAATAATATTCTTTAATAAAGATATATTTCTACTACATCTAAAATTAGAATAATTTTTTGGGAAATTACTGTTAACTGGCCTTTACTGTTATGGCACATATGTATACCAGTGTGTTAATAAGACATTTGTTCTGAAGTGCTATTTTCTAAATCTGAGGGAAATAAGATAACTCTTAAGTCATTTTGGCATAAGCAGTCTTCCATATGCAGCTTGTGTGTTCAAAATCATATGTTGTATTTCCAAGACTTATTCTAAAAAATGTATTTGTTTGTAGCACCAACCATTTTGTACGTTCCATTTGTAAGAAGACAATGGTGGGGGGGGGGGGTGTAGTACAGTCCAGTTGGAAAGTTTTCAGAACACTTCTTCTAAAATGGATTAAATACATTCAAATTAATTTTTTCACATTTATTTTATAAAGCCCTTTTCACATCAGAGGTTGTCACAAAGTGCTTTCACAAAACACCTGGCCTTAAACCCCAAGGAGCAAACAACAGTAGTGTTGAACTTCAGTGGCTAGGAAAAATTCCCTAGGAAGGCCAAGATTTTGGAAGAAACCTAAAGAGGAACCAGGCTCAGCTGTGCGGGTTGTACATCATTTTCCTCATACATTTTCACTTAATACCCTTAAACAACCACAAAGCAAAAAACTTTTATAAATCGCCGCAAATGTATATAAAAAATTAATATATTTATGTAAGCACAATGTATGAAGCCGCTGGGAATCACAAAGATTAATGTGTTTCCCTAGGCCTTGATCAGTGTTTCCCAGTCCAGCTCCTGGGGACCCCAACAGTGGCACATTTTTTATATTGCCCAAGCACTCAAATTAAACACTTGATGATAGGGTGATTATGTCACTCAAGTGTGTAAGTGGTAGGGCAACCTTTGAATCAGGTGTGTGAGTGCTACAGCAAAAACACACTATCTCAAGGAGTTATTAGTCGGAAACCAAGGCTTGTATGAATACTGGCTCTACATTTTACAAATGAGTGCAGACTTGACACAACTTGATAGTTACTTCCTACTTTTTGATTCCTATTTTGTCAATTCCAGCATTGTGGAATGTCACGCAAATCCCAAGTGCATCAACATTTTGTCCCGGTTGTTTTTGGTATTTTCCAGAATAATTTTTGTTCAGCTTGGGAAGTTTCACGCAATTAACATTACTAAAACAAACAGATGTTTTATCTCAAATAAGTAATAGAACAATTAGCAGCTCTTCTGCATTTAATAGACTGCTTGAACTGTGCAGAACTATAAGTCCCATCCAGACTATCATGGGGGATCCAATATTTGTCTTTTCTTTGAACATCTGCTACTTTGGATTAGCATTTTTAAACCTTTATGAAAACAACGTAAGAACCTGGAGGCAAAACTGAAAACCAACTAAATCTGAACACATTGTTTTTACATTTTTTGCAGACTTATTATGTTTTTATAGAGATAACAACATACAACCATTCAGAAGTCTGAATACTCTGTTTGGCTGGATGAATTCTGTGGCGGTAGTTAGTCTGGTAAATAGGAAGCTAAAGGAGTACTGCTGGATGATGTGTTTGCTGATGTCACATCACTGAAAAGGGGTCAATTACATTAAAGAACGTCGCTTAGACGTATTCATCCATGGAGAGGAAACATAAAAAGGTGAGCCAGGGCCAAACACAGTGGTCCGGCATTATGGAAATAACCACTCAGCAATACAAATGGGCCTGTAATTATTATTGTAATACATTTTGCATTGTCTACGATGACTGAAAAACAGTAATTTAATGGAGATGGATGGACAATTTAATTCATGCCACACCTTCTCCCTACTGGTAGTGAATTTGTGAGTTTTCATCCATGCAACACAATCTTCCAATTGCTTGTGAATAAATTACTTTGAATCGTTATATTTTAACTAACTCAAGATGATAGCCAACTCATTTGCTAGGGTGGAAGGTTAGTCCTGTACATGTTTCAATACACGTTGGTCCTGTACACAGTTCAAATATTACTCGCTGATTAACAGTTTTGTGAATTGTTCATTCTGCATTCACGCTCCACAGATGTTTACAGCAAACCACACTAAGCTAAAATAATTGTCTGAACAGGTGTCAAAAACACCATTACAGGGAACAACACAAAGGACTTGCAGAGAGCTTTTATCTTCAGACCATCATTCACCATCCACAGGGCAATCATTAGCAATCATCCCTGAGATGTCTCTAGAACTGGACGGGAGTGCACCTGTTGCAAATTAAATTGACTGGACATGATTCAGAATGGCACAGACCGGTTTACAGATTTTATTTACATGTCGCAGTGCTGTGGATAACGACTTGTTAAACCTTATTTGTTTTTGTTTTAAGTTGTTCGTTAATCAGGACAAGCAAAGTGAGATGACTTTTGTTGTCCTGTGATTACAGCCTTGCCTGTGCATTCACGAATGCAGATGTCAGAAAACAAATTAATCTGTCTTCATAGTTTTAGAAGCCCCCCACCCAGACTTGCATTGTAGCATTTCATGCAAGCATTGTCTTTTTTCCACAGACTTAAATTATTTTGACTATATATGGGTAATTAGGGGCATGTCGAAATGCAAATAGTTGTGCCAAGGTTGTGCCCCAGAGACTAAAAACAAGTGATAGTTATCTCATTGGTGCCCTCCTTCTCTCCTTTTCTAGGTGTACGAGCATTGTCAATTTCATTTGTAAGTACATATGTAGCACAGTTTTTACGCATGCTGATAAATGAGGCCCGTGGAGTGGAAAGCTTTTCCAGTCAAACCCAAAAAGAATCAAAGCAGTGATAGCTGCCAAAGGCCTTTCTACAAAGTTCGAAATTAAGGGGTTGAATTCTTTAGCATTCAATATATTAGTTTTTTATTTTCAGAAAATTGGTAAAAATGTTGGAAAACATGTCTTCGCTTCGTCATAATGGCAAAACTAATACATTCATTAAATTGTCCAACAGAATGTGGGGAAAGTGAAGTTTCTCCAAACTGAATTTACAGAACCATTATATGTACAGAACACCGTTCATTTAGCCTTTTAAACAATTCCACATTATTGATTAGAACGCTAGCATACATTGAAGGGAAGTATTCAGGCACCCCATGATGGTCTTCCTGAGCGTATTTGTGTTTATTATTCGTACCACCAAATGTTTTCATCCAATCACCTTGGATGACATCCATTCCTACTTCTGGTCCTCAGCTGGAAACGACAGCCAAGAATCTTTCAGAACTAGATCTCCCCAGTGTTGCGATAGTCTGCTAGCTTTTTGTATGGTGCTGCCATCTAGTGAATAGGGCAACGACACAAACGTCCTCATGTTACGTAGAGTCTGGTGTGTCACAGTTCAGTTGGCAGCTGGTAGTGCAACACGCTGCACAGGGAAAGAGTCAATTTTCATTGCTTCTAATCAGTGCTTTTTGTAAACCGGGAGCTCCCGGAACGCATTGGGGCGCGCGAGAGACATGAATCCGGTTGACAAATCGAAGCGAATAGGCTACAGCAGATCCGTTGCGCAAATAGCGGACAATAAAAAGCTAAAACGTTCACAATCTTTTCAGGCAGTGCTGAGGCTACAAGAGGCTGCAGGAAGACAACTTTATTAACTCTGATTGCTTTTAGTAGAATGTTTACAGTGCAAAGCAAACACAGTGAAGAAAAAAGACAAGTCATGCATCTGTGAAAAGTAGCCGCCGGAAAAAACTTAGGAAAAGCTGAGAGTCGCAGGATCTTGTTCCCGCAGGATCCGCCTCAAAACATTATAACATGGTGGGCTAATACCTGAGCATGGTGTGAAGCAATGTCTCTTCTGTGTTCCGTTATCTAGGCTCAATTATACAAAAGAAACCAACATCAACTTTGAAAATCTTTATTTTGACTCAGAATATTGGGAAAAATATAATATTGGGAAGAATCATAATATTAATACAGAACAAGTAAACCGTTCACTGCACAACCCAGACAATTTATTGACTTTTGCAAAGCCACAATAAAAACATACTTTTATTTACTTTGTTACATATATTTCTTTCAATTTCTCTTTTGCAACAAAATATATAGCATTTCTCTACTCTAGCCCTGGCTTGTGTATGCCAAAAGTCTAGACCTGACTGTGGGAGCTAGAGAATCGATAGTTAGAAAACAGGGGAGCATCTTTGGAGTCGGTGGACGCTGCAGGAAGAAGCAAGAGCCCTGTAGTGACATCTTTTTTGCACCGATCTATCGCCTCCTTGTACGAGATATTTTCTTTTTTGATAGGGTCGATCAACTGTATAGTGTGGGCAGACTTGTCTTCGAGGTCATTGGCCATTTTACTGTTGATGATCTTGCTGTGCAGAGCATCTTGGACACTGATGCGACCAGCTTTTTGGGGGTTCACCAGCCCACCTGTCAGAAGCTGTGCTTCCATGTATCTTAACGCACTATCCTGAGGTATCCAGCCTTTCTCAGCCGCTTGCCCTACTGCAAGACGCTCCTTGGTCACAGGATCCTCTACGCCAGTATAGGCCTTCTGAGCATTCAGTAGCAACTTCATTTGTGTTTTGTCAATGAGACCGATATCTACTGCCTTGTGAACGGAGTACTTCTCCTTTCGGTTGAGGTCAATAATGCCCCCTGTAGCGGCCTGTGCCTCCAGGAGCTTCAGGGCTGTATCTAGGTCAATTAGTTTTCGAGTCAGGGCACTCCGCACAGACATGCGACTGTTGGTGGTTGTGTCCAGCACTCCGGAGATGGGGAAGAGCTCATCACCGCTAGAACTGGAGAGGTTGCTACTGCTGCCATAGCTGTTTTTAGTGAGATTTGAGTAGGAAGTCCTTAGTGGTGATGGCATTGTGTTCAGAGAAGATGTTGATGTGCTCCTAATGGGAGATTTTTGTGTTGCCACGGGACCAATGTATGGCTTGGGCATGGAATCCCCTGCCACCAAGAGAGCAAATTCTGAGATAGGCATTTTTCCCTCCTTGTATTGCTGCACATTATACTGAGTCAAGCGACCACTCTTCAGAGCATCCGTAACAGAGAATTGCTTTCCACTTTTGCGATCCTGCAGAATTGATGTCTCTCCATCGGGACCCATTGAGGTAATCTCCTCCCAGTCGCACTCTAGCTCCTGAAGGTGGATGTACTGTTTGCGGTCTATAAGACCCTCGAGATAGGCATCATATGGTGCCATGTCTTTCCCAGTCTCAGGATCAAGGATGCTGATTCTAGTGGAGAGGTTGGTCTCTCTGGTGTGTGTCTCAGAGTGGTTCTCCTTCCTCAGATTCTTCTGCAGCTCCATAATATAGGTCTCCTTTTGGTGTATCCGATCTTTTTCATCAATGATGTCCTTTTCTAGACCTTGCACCTCAGAATCCATTTTGATGCTCCTTTGCCGGTTTATCTGGTTCCTCTCACTCATCAGCTTGGACTGCTGTTGGAACATTATGCTTATGCCCTGTTTTTCAGACTCCAAAGTCTTCAGTTCTTTCAAGAGATTTTCTTTTTCTTTCATCAGGGAATCTCGATTGAGGGTGATGCTTTTATCTTGAGATGTGTCTGACATTGTGGACTGGACCCGAGTCAGTTTGCTGTTTAGCTTCTGGATTTCATCTTCTTGGTCCCGTCTGGCACTTCTCTCCAGCAACACCTGTTCTCTGAGATGGTCCCGCTCAGCCTCCACATTCTGGTCTTTCTCCACCCGAATAACCTCCTTATATACAGTTTTTTCAACTGACTTCTCCTTTCGCAAAATGTCCAGTTTGATCGTCAGATTTCGAATATCCCTCTCAAGACGACATACAATGTTTTCCTCTGTATCCAGGTCTGTGCGTAAGCCACTAGTTATTTTCTCAAGCTTGGGGTCTCTCTCCACTTTAAGGACTTCTTCAATGATAATTTTCTCCTGAATGGGTGGAGGGGCATTTTCAAGCTCATAGATGCGAGTTTTGATCTGTCTAAGCTCAGTTTCTACTTGGATTTTCTTTTGACGGTCATCCATCAGTGCAAGGTTTGTCTGTTTTTCCTCAACCAGTGCTCTAAGCTGCCGTACTTCCAATTCCAATTTTCTTCGGGATTGAACCTCTTCATCCAAATTCTTGTTTAGCTTTTCATGCTCCAGAATTAGTTTTGGGTCCTTCTGAAGACGTACCATTTCTTGCATCACAATCTTCTCCTCTGGTTTCTGTCTCTCAAGCATGATGTACTTGTTCTGCAGATCAAAGACAGTTTCTTCAATGTTGCGTCGTTGCTGAATTTCCTCCCTCACATTTCTTCTCAGGCGGTCAGCCTCCTTCTCCAGAAGGGGGTCATCCTCATATTTGACCACCTCTTTCTTTACAAGCTTTGTCTCTACTTTAGACTTTTCCAACTTCCATTCATCTCTTTCTTTACGTAGTTGGCTCAGCAATTCTAAGGTGCTGTCATATGAGACCCGTAGATGGGAAACCTGGTCATTCAACCTCTTCATTTCCCTGATAACCTCTGGGCTTTTCTCTTCTTTAATCACTTCTTGTGTTAGTTCCTTGTACTCCAACTTGGGTTTTTGCGAACGTAGAGATTTAAGATCCACCATAATTAGGCCAATTTCTTTCTCCAGATCAGTATGCTTCCGATTTGAGTCCTGTAGCTCTTTCCTTAGCCTCGCCAGCTCCACTTCTGTCTCAGGGTCCACCCTGTAGTGCTCATTGATAATCTCCTTGACCTCAAGCTTGGGTCGCAGCTTTTCAACTTCACGGTAGCGAATCTGGAGGTGGCTAAGCTCATCCATCAAGTCACTATTTATCTTTTTCTCCTCCTCTAGACTGGTCTGGGTAGTCTTAACGTCTTCAATTAGTTTTGGGTCCTGTTCAACCCTCTTCAGTACCTTAGTAATAATCTTAGGCTGGATAGTTGGAATTACTCTCTCAAGTGTGTTTATTTGGCTCCTAGTGCGAAAGATTTCATCATTGAGAGCCTTTGATCGTTCCCCCTCCTCTGTTATTGCAGTCTGAAATGTCAGAACAGCTTTCAGCATCTCTGGGTCTTTTTCGAGTCTCACCACTTCCTTCTTCACTACTGTCTCCTTGATAGTAGGTCTCTTCTGTGCCAGAACTTTTATCTCAGTTTTCATATGGACCGTCTCTGTATCTCTCACCTGTACCTCTTGCTCCAACCTACGCATCTCATCTCTCAGTTTTGTGGCCTCCTTGTCAAGCTGAGGGTCCTTCTCAAACTCTGTCAAGACCTTGGTGACCAGCCTAGGTTTGACATTCGTTAGCTCGGTCTGCAAGTGAATTATATTTTCATTGACAACCTTTATGTCTTTCAGGGTGCCAGAGCGTTTCTTACTCTCATCTTGGATCCTAGTCTTCAGAGACTCCAGGTCACTCTCTAGTTTGGGGTCACGGTAGTACTGCACAACTTCTCTCTCTTCCGTTCGTTCCACACCTCTACGACTTTTCAGTGAAACAAACCTCTTTCTGAATGTTGCTAGTTCATTCTCAGCATAGGAACGCCTGGCAATCTCCTCCGCCAGCTCTCTCTTTAGACCATCTGTTTCCTCAACGCCTTTCTGCTGGCTTTGCAGCTGGCGCTGCTGTTTCACCACCACCTGGCTCACTTTCTCTTCATTCTGTTCAGAGCAGGTAACAAAGTGGGCAATTTAGGTTGAGTTTTATAATAGAGGACAGAATCTGCGGTGTTGATGTTTTAAAAGGTAATTGCTTCATACCCGTGTAATCATGTTTTTAGCCAATCCCATGTTGTTGAGAAGCTGATCATTCTCTGCAGACACTTCTGAGTATAGGTTCAGTAGAGCTCTCTCCTGAAACAAAAACACACAGAATCTAGTTGGATTATGAATACCCAAATGAACGGTAAATGTGAATTGAGTCAACTATAGGATTTTGATTGTTGCTGTCTATCAAGTGTACTCTACCTTTTTTAGCACAGCATCAGCCATAGTGTATGTTTGAGATCTTGTTGAATCTCCCGCATCCAAATCTTTCAGTATGCTACGGTACTTACAGGATAAGGCCTCATACTCCTACGTGACATAGTGAAAAAAATATATTCTTTAAAAAAATTACAGATCCAAAGTGGCAACTATGATTTATAAGGAGAAATAAACTTGCTCACGTCAAGGATATTCTGTAAGTCACAAGACTGTTTCACGGCTTGGTCCATATCATCTGACTTCCTTTTAATGTCCTCCACCACTCTCTGAAATTACAAACCCACGATGTAAGCAATATGTTTTTTAAGCAAAATAATTTACTAAAACCTGAGCCATCTGACATCTAATTTTCATAGCAGGGACATCTGTTGAGAAAATATAACACTGAAATTTGTGAACAAACCTTCTGAGAGTTAAGCTTGGAATTTATCTGCGAGAGTCCATCACTAGGCATGATCTTATTATTAGGCAGGTTGGTCAAATAGAAGTTTAATGATTGGACAGAGCTCTGAAAGCCTTGATTCCTACTGGTTGCCCCTTGCGTCAGAGATATTCTATTAAAAATGAATATAAAATATAAAATCGTTATAAAAAACATCAGTATATCTTAGAACACAGAAGTATCCATAGATATAGTACATACAGTATATTGCTATGATGTACAGCTATAGAACAAAGAGATCTCTCACCTCTCCTGTAGCTGATTGTTTACATTGGCATAGCGGTTCTTCAGGTTTTTTACATTGGTCTGCTGGCGGCAGATGTCAGGGCAGTACTCATTGAAACCTTTCTGCAGGGAGTCACTCATCTGCTCAGTGGACTCCAAGTCCCTGCTTAGCTTTTGCAAATCGTCCTGCATTAGTGCTACATCCTTGCGCATTTTCTGTTGATGGGACAAAGAAGAAATGAAGGGTGCTGACTCAAAAGCTGGATTCAAAGCAATTGCCATTTGTAAAGAAGTCTGATTAAGCTGCTTTGTTTCGAGGTGGAAACTGAACAAGCACTTTCAGTCTAAAACAGGAGTTACATCAAATTCGGAGCAGAATTGTACAACGCTTATGGCCAGGAGGTCAAATCGATGAAAAACTGTTACCTGAAGGTAATTGGTGCGTGTCTGCAGGGCATTAGGAACATCAGGGATGGCAGCATCTTCCGCCAGCTGTTTCTCAAAGTCAGAGATTGAGTCCTCCACCTTTTTAATCTGCCTTTCCAAAAACATGGAGGCTGTCGCTCTGGTCAAGAAAGATAAAATCAGTTCAACTATATTAGTGAATGGAATGATGAAAAATAAGAATAATTTCCCACAAACCAAAGTCTTACTTTTTATTGTACAGGTCACAAAGGTTGTTGGTGTCATCAAACTTATTGTTCAGACCACTCAGTTTAACAGACAGAGTAGAGGTGGTAGGTTGAAGGGGCTTCTGGGTAAGTATGGGCTCCATCGCTCTCTGAACCGCAGCCTTCTCTGCTTCCAGGTTTCTTACAGTCAAGGTGGCACTCTGGAGGCAAAGCACACAAAGGTTACCACATTCTGAAATTCCACTGTCCACAATAAAACTGTCAATAAAACTAAACAAAATCCTTCACCTCATGCTCCTTCATCCTGTTCTCAAGGTCGCGTATGGGATCACCGCGTTGCAGAGGGGTCCTCAGCCGACTTAGGACGTCATTCACACTGTGGTCCAGGTCCTTGTTGATCTTGTCCAGCTGACTGTCCAGCTTTGTAGTTTTGGGGTCCTCTTGGGAACTGGCCACAGGGGCTGAAGAAAAACAGAGGCCACAGGGAGAGATAAAGGGACAGGAAAGTCTAGTCTCTCCTATCTGTAAGTTTAAACTGAGAAATGCTGCTAACGTTCTTAATTAACAGAGTGTTCTTCCACTCACCAGCTTTTACTGGGCTCACCACCTCCACACCGCGGCTCCTCAGGGAGGTCATCAGAGAGGATCTCTTTTTCTTCAGGTTAGAAAGCTCTCTGTCCAGACTGCAGATATACACACACAATGTCAAACAGTTGACCCGTGAGGGTGGTTATGTTTTTTGGGCAAAGTGAGGAGGGTCTGCAGATATACATTTTCCTTTACCTGTCCACTTTTTCAAGGGCCTCAGTGTCTGGCGGTGGAACAAGGAAGCAGACACCAGGGAGGGTTTTGGTCTTCCCAGTCCTGGTTTGCACCACCCATTTTTCATTGTCTGAGTTAGACTTTAGCATGAGCTTCTCTCCTTGAAACACTGAGTCCTAATGGGGATGGGGATTGCGTCATTGCATTGTTGATACATTTTTCCCTTTAGCTCTTCAGAACTCTGACAGTGCTGTTCTATGCAACTATTTGATACCTCTCCACTGGTCCATTCACACAGGGACACCACAGGGGTGGGTTTGGTGGGGGGGAGACGACGCATCTTCAGAGGTGTGATGGTGCCACTGAACTCCCTAAGAGCTGCCAGGCGTTGTTCATTCCTCTGTACTGCCCTTTCGTCACCCTAGGGACATAAGATACAGAAGAGCATTTAGAGGAGATATAGGAATAATGCTTTACATAATAGAAATTACTAAATCTATAAGAAAAACAGTATCACCTCCAGCTGTAGTAGAATCTCAGAGTTGCTCTTTTTGTCAAATGGTTTGGGCTCCAGATTAGAGTTCAGTCGCTTCATGGACTCAGACAAGGTCTCTTCATCCAGCTGGTACTGGTGTATGTGGGTACACACATAGGAGCAAACCATAAGAATCTCACATTTCATCACAGCTACTTAAATGTTAACAGGCATTATTCAATATTGTGGTAAAATGTATGCATAATGTAATGATTTACCTTCCTATAGTCCTCTATTTTCCCAAGGTGTACATCCTGGCAGATGCAAAGGTTGAGCAATTGCTTCCACTCATTTTGCACGGCGTCTCTGTTTGCCTGAGACACACCAATGGTATTTACATCAGACTAAAAGTAGAATAACCTAACCTCCGATACTTGTGGTATTCAAAGGTGGTATTCCAAGATGGTGTTTGGTATTCAAAGGAAGGTTTTATATTTTGTATCATGAGAAACATACACGTATTGTGGAGCTGGCAGGGTGCTTCATTTCCAGGAGACGATCCCCATCCTCCTGTAGCTTGGTTGTCTCTCTCTCATGTGCCGGCAGACCGTTTGTTTTGAATTTCTCGTATTCCATGCGTACTCCGGGGGGGTCTAGCATACGGTCACTCCAGTCTTTCTTTAGGATCTTGTCCTGGTACTCGGTTAGGTAGACACGCTCCTTACTGCAGCCCTGCATGTAGTCATAGAGAGAGGCCAGGTACTTGCGTCTTGACTGGGAGGCCTCCTACAAAACACAGCATGATGAGAAACAGAAGTCAGTCACACCAGGACTATCTTATAGTCAGCCATGGAGAGAGAGCACAGGCACAAAGGTTCAAACAGATTCAAACAGGAAATACTCTAGCACTCTGAGCTTTGGCCTGTCAGAGCCATTCTCTGTTGTAGAAAGGTTTGTTACAGGGAGTAGGGTCAGGCAGTGGAGTGCAACTGGCCTACGGCCATGGGGAGGCCTGCATAGACACAAAGTTAAGATATGCTTGGGCCAGTCATGCCTGTCATGGTGTCCCCCCCCGTATCATAGAGGGACTGTACAAGGGACCACGAGCCTTCAAAACACAGAGGAAGCAACTGGAGATACAGGTTATCTACGCTACTTACAACGTTTCAGCATTACATCTCAATGATAATTGGTGGATAAAGTACAACATGATTGATGTGTCATTGCTTGTTAAACTAGATCTCAAACTTATTTAGCTGTCCCAAGCATATTGCATGCGGACATGGGTGTTGAAAATGATGGATGCAATGTAGTTTCTTTCTGAATACATCTTGGATCTACCTGTAACCTTCTTGTTTTCTGACCTGTTTTGTTCCTTTACTGCAGATTTTCTTTCAGATAGTTATTATGCTTTTCTTGCATCAGAATTAATGCCAAAATCTGTTTTGTTCAAATAGTGTGGATGAATGGAATGTTATGTGGCTTTAAGCATCTTTTTGTTTATGCAGGGTTTGTTTTTTGTTGCAGCTCAACACTGTTTGGCAGGACAGATTTAGCAAAACATTTTGCACAAGGGCTTATGATGATTTTGTTATCCCACTGAGATTACCTAACATTTGGAAAACAACTCACCAAGAGTTCTGAGTACTGTTTCTGAATGGTTGGCTTCGTCTATGAACAGAGAGAAAAAAAATGTATTAAAATTCTGGTTTTGAGAAGATAAAACGAAGGGAGCAGAAGGTGGAGTATTCATTACCGGAGAGCCAGTAGTGCTGCGGTCCAATTGGAGGCCATAGGCCTCAATCTCCTGGTGCAGGATGTTATGGGAGGCAATCTGCTTTTCCACATCAGACAGCTTGGGTCCATATTCTTCTGCACCTAACTGTTTCTATAACACACAAGACAACACAAAATCGTCTACATTTCAAACTTCAAAGATCAACTAGATGTTTAACTCAACACCACATCATGTTCATTTAATTTTTATGCAGGCAGTGCTTGATTTGGCTGTCAAGTTGGTTGCCCAGAACGCTCAACTGGCTCATTCCCAATTGTGAGGAATAGCGTACCAGATCTGTTTTATTCCAAAACTTGTTCCAGAACAGTCAGGGGCAATTTACTGAAAAAAGCATATTGTTTTTAAAGGGAAATCTATAGGCCACCTATTCCTCTATAAAACAAGCAGCCTAGCCTGTCATCGTTGAATTGAATGGGAGAAAGAATATATTGTAATGTAGCATAACTAGTTGTTTTACTAGTTCATTATTTAGCTAGCCTGAGCTTTAATGTTGTCATCAGACACCTTCCCATATGCATTGTTGAGGAAGACATCTCTCACTGTCAGAAACACAATGCAATGGATAGCCTACTCTAAAAAACAGTTACTGTAGTTGTAGTTGTGATTTCATTAGAATAATAAGAATAAACAATTCACAGATCACTTCTGTGATGTGCATACATATACCCTAAAGAATTTCACATGTAAAGGCAGCAACCTTGCTTTGAAGTAGCCTACCATATACAGCTCTGGAATAAAATTAAGAGACTACACCTTTTTCTTTCCTTTCCAAAAAAGTAAAAAATGAAGGTTTTGAGTGAGGAACAGATGGGTTAAAATTAAGAGACCACTGCAAATTGAACACTTCTGTTCCTCACTCAAAACCTTCCTTTTCAACTTTTTGGGAAAGGAAAGAAAGAGGTGAAATGGTGTCTTGTTTTTTTCAGGAGCTGTACATACATTTCTGTCCTCATTAATTTAATTAGGAATTGATTGTAATGTTTCAATATGTTCCATCAAGAATGGCCATCCGTCAATCAGGAGAGTTATTGTGTGTTCAAGACTCGCTTGATCCCCACCCTAAAAAGGGTAGCCTAGGCATCAGCTAGGCCTCCAGGACAAGGAGAGGGGATGGCCATGTCACCCACACACTTGTTTTAAATACGCTACTTATGAGACTCCCTTGTACCACTAGCAGCTAATGACAAAAGTTTGAGTGCACCAATGTCCAACCCAAATTCTGATCTTGTGGAAATACAGAAAGGTTTATGTCGGAGTGCATAATTGCAGGCTCACCTGTTTCTCCTTCAGAACCTGAGCCCAGTCAATCCTGGGACTGAGCGTCACCTCCTGCACTGCCTCATACAGCTCCCGATAAATGGCGCAGTCTTTAGACCAGCGGTCGTGGAGGTTGCTTACACTTAGGGGAAAGAAAATACAGACAGCAACATTTTAAGGACTGAATTAACATGTTTATATGAATTCTCCAGGACGTCATCAGAGAGCTTTAGGAAAGACACTATTGTTTTGTGATACAAGAACTGGAACTCACTCGATTTCTATCTCTCGAGCCTGTGGGTGTGAGAGCTTCTTGGCCTGGTCCACATCCAGAAACAGGTCCTTCAGCAGCCCCTCAGCCTCAGCCAGGATCTCAGCATTCTCGTCCTGGTACAGAAGGGGCCTGCTTTTCATCATATTCTCTTTGTCCTGTGACACAAATGATAACAGTCAATGGATTAGTAAATGTCACACAAGTCCGTCACCATCATGAAACCAGCATTGGATTTTGAAGACAATATCAAGTTATTTTTAATTGAAGGAATGTGTATTGAGTGAGGCAGTGTAATGCCAGTGTATTGAATCAATGTGTACTAGAACCACTCACCACAGACATCAAGTCCTCAGAACGCAGCACATTCTTCTCCACCTGATCTGCATTGCCTTGAATGCGTGTGACCAACACAGCCAGCTCATTGGCCTTGCTCCTAGGAACAGAGAAAAACTCAAAACAACATTCTTCTCAGTGTTATTAACACATGTATAAACTAGTGGTCTTCCCTAAGAGAGCCCAGTAGACCAATCTGAAGGATCAAGAACCAAATTCAAAATGAGAACCAGCCTCTGGCAGAACAGAAAGGAATCCTCAGACCCCTCCATGCAACTCTAGAAAAGATTGTTACTCATTTACACGTGTAGTGATCAACACATCATTACATCTGTATAATCTTGTACGTATGTTTTTTCATATCTGCTTGCAATGTTTTGACTTTCGGGTATTTATTTGTACACACCTTCACACTGTTGAATTATTAAGGAGTGTCCTCAGGTATGCAGTTAGTTTGAAACAGTGTCATGGCACATACAGTAGAATTTCACTGACGTTAAAAATGCAGTCACATTCCAAGGGGACCCATAGCAAACACTGTGGGGGATTTACTGCTATGTTATGGTATCCTCTATCTCACAGTAGCCTTGTTGCATCAGGACAGTTTTGAGTCATTCAGGCATATGCTTATCTTTGACAGTATAAAACGACAAAGTCCACATCCACTGTCTGAGTCATTATGGTCGATGGTTCCCAGCCTTTTTTGGTTTCTTAACAACCAATTACATTTGTATGCCCAAAGTACCCCTGAAGTACCTCCTCATGTGCATTTTACCAGTTAGCCTCCGGACTCAGGAGTCTCTGCAGGTACCCCCTGTGGATAGTCCAGGTTACCCCAGGGGTCCTAGTACCCCTGGTTAGGAACCACTGTATGTTATAAATAATTTAAAGTAACGTCAACTTAAACAATTCAGATGCACTATATACATAAGTGTTTTAAGGCTTTATGCATTAGTTAAAGATCAATAACCAGTTTGGCAGCCATATCCAGTAATATCCTCAAGACGTTTGTATGGTACAAACTTACAGAAACAATTAAACTATTTAGTTCAGTAATTCCTAGCTACAGTAGCAAATGAAACGGCACATTGAGATGTCATGGTAATATGCAGATACAGAATGTCTATTTAACACTATTTGACTCATAATCAGAGACTCTCACCAGGGTCATCATGTGCAAATGTTTTGGCTCTCCAGAATGAGAAGAGCCCTTCTCTACTCCCTGCATTTCCAACACTTTATAAAAGCCCTAGTCATGATATCAGCCAGTTTGATCCAACACTTGTGGAAAGTGTCTCTACAGATGCCATGGCAAGTGTCCCAGTGTACAGTTTAATAGAACTGAAGATAAGTCTCAGATTGTTAATTAGTCAAGCACCCTTGAAACCGACATAGAACAAATCATACAGACATCAAATATTTATACATATCTACAAATGTCACCACTGAACATCAGTGTATGTGCACAAATCTGACAAAGCTGTTAAATAAACCAACAACACTTACAACTCCTCTGTATAGAATAAATCCAAATTCTTCCAGCAATGTACCTAAACACATTCCACATCCATGGCGTGTCACTCATGTCACCCTCAGTGAACTTCTGTAAGACCACACTTAAACATGTCATGTGCTCTTGGCTCTTTCTGCCAGGCCAATTTGAAACATAGTATTACCCATCAGAGATCATTATTGCTTTGTCCACTTTACTAGTCAGAGCAGCCATCTATCTTGTACTGAAATACGGAGGATCAATATACCACGCCCTTTTGCTAAAGGCAGAAATAAGAAACCAGTGGTTACATACAAATATGCCACCCTGTGCACATGCACTGCTGTAGCATTGGGTCCAATCCAGTCTGCTGCTTTGTTTGCAAAGAAACTCTGTCTTTGCAAAAATGTCTCTGTCCATTAAAGCAAAAATCTAATTGAAATACCAAAGACATTTCTCTTCTCTCAATAAACAGATTGTGACAGTTTGTGGTCTATTGGGTTTTCAATAGAGATAATATAGAAATCCCTGTCTTGTCTCATTGTCATCAATCTGTAGAGGATGAAATGCATTTCATGCTCTGTCCACTGTTGACTTTTCCCATATCCAGTGTTGAAAGATTAAATCTAATATTTAATGTAAATCAGCTATCTCATTTTCTTTGAATATTGAAGCCTCTTAAAATGAATGTCAATCAAATCAAAAGGTGGACATAAACATATGACAAAATATTCCCTGGCACAGTGATAACGATGCCTCTCCAGGGAATACAGGGATTAAAAAGATTAAAAAGAAGACACAGAAGAGAAAAAATGGTAGACTCACTGGGCAACCTTCACCAGGTCATACTCCTTCTTCTTACTGAACATCCTGGGAGGTTGTGTGCTCTGTCTCTTGTCTTAGCGTCCCTCTTCTCTCAAGCAGGGTCTCCACACTCTGGTTAAAGTGCAGCCACCTGTCTCAGCTCCGCCCCATCAACAGGTGTGTCATCAGGAAGCTATTAGACTGGAGTAACAGACCGGGCAGACCTGTTCCTCTCTCCTGCTCTCCATGTCGCTCTCTTCCCATAGTCTCTGTCCCTCTCAAACACACACACATTTACTCTGCCAGACACCATTCCTACACACCTGCATTCTTATGTTTAAAACAACAACTTGGTCGTTTACAAATAGAATATTGACATATTTGGGGTGAAATGCCAGAACACAAAACAATTACAGTGTAATGCCAAACAATATCCCAGCTCATACCTTGGCCTTACGTTTCCAAATGAATAAGACGTAGCCCTTGAGAACCATGAATGTTATAACTGTACCCATCTTTATTGAAGGTTGGGCACATCACATTCCAACATGCTATCCACCCAACTAGCAAATAGAGAAGGAAAATAACGTTGAGGTAGAGTGTCACTCATGGAAGCCTAACAGGGTGTGATCTGTGGGTCGTAAACATATCAGAAGACATATCATAAGACATCGAATCTTAAGACAACAACAATACCTTACAGCACTATCATGAGACCTCTTCAATTATAATGTTAGCTTTGACACACAAGCCTCCTAAGACAGATATAAAACAAACGCATTATTGTTGCTTCACTTGACCGTTCATCGTATTCGTTGAGCTTGCTTTAATTATGTCAGTAAGCAGACAAGTAGTCATGCTGGTTTACACTGCATTCATTTGTTAGCTCAGCCATAATGTACAGTATTGAATATGGCATAGTACAGTAGTCTACAGTTCCACAGGCATCTCTAAAACCAGACCAGCAAAGTCTCAGAGAGGAATGGAGGCTGGGACCTCTGTTGATGGTAAAATGAATAAATGTATATTGTGGCAGACACTTTTGTCGAGGGTAATTAGGGAAAAACTACAGATTTCCTCCACTTTGTCAGATGAGGGATTCTAACATGTGACCTTTTGGTCACTGGCCTTCACTCTAACCACTAGGTCATCTGCCATACTGCATGTACAAGTATGTCCAAGTTCATTTCAAAATGTGCCTACATAAAACAAGTATGTGCAATCAATAGGAAAGTGATTGTTTAACACTAGAAACTCACAATGTATTTTTCATGGTTCAGTTGTAGTGTAGTTTGACAAGATGTTGAATCTCATGCATGCTTGATGTAGGTGTGTCTGTCTCACACCCAGAACAGGTAATCAGCTGACCAACGCCCACATACCAGCAGAGAGAGGGAGGAAGGAAGGGGAAAGAGAGAGATATTAGAGATAACGCTGAGTAAAAGAACAGGCAAGACGATTAAAGGTCTGGTGCAGTGAAAAACACGATTGTCCTGTTTTTTCATTATATTTTTACACCATGAGTTTGAAACATTCATCTGAAATGTTCGAAAATTATAAAAATGCTCTTTTTGTGTAAAAGCTATTTGGGAAAAAAGGCAGATTGGCTGTAACTTTTGGCCTACAAAGTGAAAACACAAACGTGATCTGATAATGATAGACCAATGACTGTTCATTGGGGTGGGCTCTAGATTTATCAGACAATCAGGGCAGTGTATGTAAAGGTCTTAGAGACAAATTCCCACCCACAAAAGACTAAAAAGTCAAAGAATTCTCCCAGAAAATTATCAAATGTATGTATTAAGAGTTATTTTCATTAGACAGTGATTATTTAAAATAACTGCCCAGTATTTTCAGAATTTGGAATATTAAAACCTACATTTTCTGTCTATGTACCCAAATTGGAACACAGTTTGGGTCTCAAACTATACAGAACAAGTCCGAAAACGATGACCTGAAACTGCAGGCTGTGACATTTTTCTATTGATAGATAGATAGATAGATAGATAGATAGATAGATAGATAGATAGATAGATAGATAGATAGATAGACAGATAGAATAAATAAATTCAGACAGACCGACAGATAGTTAATGGATCCAGTGCAACCATAACCATCAACGAAAAAAGTCATATAAATTAGGTGGAGGCCAATTGAGACAATGGCATGGCACCTTTCTATTAACTGATACAGATGAGGCTGTTTTTCACGTTTTGAAGGGGAGCATGGTTTACATCTATCCGGAAATTATCCCAGTTAGCTAAAGGAAGTATACGGAAGCTGTATCCCTTGCAGCGTCAGGTGCGCTGTACAACCGCACCAGCATCAGAGCATACATTATTAACCAATGAATCGCAGATGCATTGCAAGTGATCACCATTTAAAATCTACTACAAAAAAGTTGGAAATAAATAAGTGACGTGAAGGCATATGTAAGTGCGGATTGGTCTATAGGCATATTTGACACATCAAATTGTGTTATTATTTAAAGGCTTCAAATAGTATTATTCGACGTCTGTATTTTGACGAAGACTCAAACGGCATTCCATACCCAGCAACAGAACTGTATGGACACATACAGGTCTCACAAAATCTTCATTAATATTAATGTCAAAGATTTTTCATTTTCCCTTTGTTCGTTTTGTAGACTGCTAATTATCCAGCTGAGTCGCTTCAGGAATATTACGAAATTTTCCGAAGCACTTCTAAGCAGTCTTTTGAGAGTTTGAGGTGGGAATTATTTTTCTATACTGTATGTTCACAGGGTGATCTTGTTTTATTAGTCTAATATGAATGTGTGAGTAGTAATCCTGTAATCTTCTCTGAAATGTATCATGTTTATTGTTCCTTTAAAAAGACATGCATATTATCGCCCTTCACTCCACACTCACCATAAATGAAGCCCTGCTGGTGATGACAAAATCAGATTTTCCAAAGTTCAAGTTTTCCTAATATGGTCATAAGGTGTGGACTGCCGATGACCAGATATTGCACGGCAAATGACCATTCATGTACACAGGTTGGAATGCAGCCTCACCCAACCTTTCCCCTACCCACTACACTACAGACCACAGATCTAGTTAAATTCCACATTGTGTAAGCCTGACTGCCATTCATTTGGGAGAGCCTCAACGCATATTTACACCAAAAGAGTAGGGTTAAAACAACTAGGTTTAGGGGAGCATGGCATACAAGGTACCCCTATTAATAGAATCTAAGAGTCAATATATACTACTTTTGATAGACCTGACAATTAACTTAAGACAACTGTCCATTTGTATGTGTCATTTCCACTCTGTCTAGTTTTGGTTTGGTTTCATGCTCAATGGAGCCCTCCAGAGCGACATATTTGGCAAGGGGAAAACTCTGTCTTGCTGTCCCTGACCAAGGGCAGTTAAACTAAATTGCTCCCAGTTATCTGAAAATAAGAATGTTGTAATTCATACTTTATTGGAAAAATAAGGGTAAATAAAGTCGCTTTTGGATGCTTAAGAACAGAATACTGTAAGTAATTCAAACCTGTGGCTTTTGATTCTGAATAATGAGGAAGGACAACAAAATGATAAAAACACCAAACTTTATAGGCAACTAACAAAATATAAACTCCTGGCAGTATTTACAGTTAAAATTACAAGCGGTCTTTACGAACATTCCAGACATCATAGCTCATAAAATATCGGTTAGATGGCAGATAATCACTGACACACTAATCAGGGCAAGCATAATCTCTTGGGGACACAACACAAATGGTACAACCATTTAACAAGTTTCCTGGAAAGATACTAACATCCCAAAATCACAGATGTTACTATCTTTCCAGTTCTGGAGTGATAGTAGATTCAGCCCATTGACTTCCCGTTTTCCAAACAAGGGGGGTTCGTTATTTCGGTTCACATTTTTTCACCTACGACGTATGGACCCAGAACTCAATTGAGTATATAATCATGTCATATTTCAGTTCTGGCAAATTGAGATTAGGGTGAGCAGTACAGCTCCCTGCATGCTAAAGCTAGAGAAATATATTAAAAATGATTTAGTTCCTAAATGGTGAAACCAATATGTACAAAAATGCTATAAAATGCATTTATACTTTAATCTCATAGTAATTGTTTAATTTCAAATCCAAGTTTGTGGTGTATGAAGGCAAACTCCCTTATGTTAAAACATCAAGGTCAGAAAACAAAAATTGTTGACCTTCATGAGTCAATAAAAATCTAAGCAAACTGCTACATGTGTAAAAATGTTGCGATAAGTGGTGAGGAAGATAGGGGTGCGGATTACACCCCACCCAGACCATAGTTGGAGAATTGAGAAGTTGATTGAATCTTGGGATCACCAGGGACACCTCACCTCAATCCCAAAGTCTTTGGACATTCCATCCAAATGAATCCTCTACTCATCAACCAAGATCCTAGAAAAAAGGCAGTAACTGGCAATGGGCTGACAGGTCACTCCCTGTTTATCCCAGTAGGTAAATAGTGTTGATTACTATAGACCACTAAAAACCTGAAAAGCGTCTTAAAGCAGAGTTCAACAGTAGAAATATATTTTTCCACCAAAAATGTTAGCATGTTCCGGACATTGCAGACACATGACACCTGCTGGACAACAGGTGATGTCAAATGCTTACATGTGAAATGTGCATTTGCCCAAGTACAAACACTTAAAGGGAAGTTGACTGATTCAATAAAAATTTTTTAAAAAAAACACGACAGGCTAAAGAATGTAAAGGGCTAGGAATAAAATAAATTTCTTGAATTTAAGAAGCCATATAATCAGTTGTAGTAGGGTAACTGTAGGCTGAAGTGCCTCAAGGAAATCATAAATGTCAAGTATCAACCACCTTGGCACTGACCAATTACAGCATGACCTATAACAAGTATACAGGCACATCTTCAGTGGTCACTGCCAAGATCAATAGCTGCTATCAGGGGTAAGCAATTGGCATTTAATCTGAAGACTAAAGGTTAAATTAGGGAAGCAAAAGCTCACTCATGTTAATCATGGCTGAATCAGAGGAACAGATTCCAATCCTAAAACTAGATTAATTCCAAGACGACATCTGCAATTAAGTAATAGAAAAGCAGTGATACAGCCAGCATTTCTGAGATGTGTAAGGAAGCAAGTGGACACCACACATTTTTTTGGATTTTATTCAGTCGAAAGGCCATGCAGTGCCTCCCAGTAAGAGACATCACTTTAAACAGTACAGGTGGAAAAACCAATACATTTGCAGTTAACTAGTACAAAATAACAAGACTTAACATTACTGAGGAATGTAACAAATTAAATAAGTAAAAGCAAAAAGGTGTGCCATCACTATTGCTGCACTGCAGACCCCCCCCTCCCCCCCAGACTCAGAGGTTCAAATGGGTTTAACCCTGTTGTGTAAAAAAAACATAACAGTACAATTCTGGATAGCATATAGAACTAAACAAGACAAAAAAGCAATAAGTTACTGACTTCACTTTAATGTGCATGTTTACTGGGGGAACTGAGGGGGCATGGGGAAGGGCACCATGGGCGGAGGCTGCTGCTGGGGAGCTTGTTGCTGGGGGAAGGGGAACTGTGGATGGCTCATGCCATTCTGGGCACCGCCTTGGTTGGCACCAAACTGTGGGGCCTGGAAGTTCTGCGTTTGGAACGCCCCAGCCTGGCTGGCACCATAGTTTGACTGTCCGTTACTGCCGTAGCCACCCCCGGCAAAACCGTTGCCGCTTTTGTCGTAGTTGCTAGCCCCATAGCCTCCGTTCTGTGAATTTGTCCCAAAGACTTTCTTTGGTCCACTGTCAAAACCTCTATCGTTATCCCTGTCCCTAAAGCTACCAAAGTCCCGCCTTCCTCCAGAGTACCTATCCCGGCGGTCGTCCCTAAACCCACTACCACCTCTGCCTCCCCTTGAACGACCTGAAAAGGAAGCAAAAACACCTATTAGGATCACTGATATCATGTCACTTTGAATGATTAAATGGATACACAGGGAAAATGTAATGATATGGGTAAAGAAAGGTAAACTAACAAATTAAATAACGGTAAAATAGCTTTGACAGTGTCAAACCAATCCACGTCCAAATAAAACAACAAAAAAAGGGAAGAAAATGGCTGCAGCTGAACCACAGTTCCTGTATCTCACCAATTGGATTTACCTCCTCTGTCTTCCGCCATCTGGAGGAGCTTGGGGTTGATGGCCTGGTTGGCTTCGCGGAGCACAGAGACAAGGTCACTGGCCTGCCTCATGTTGTTGGGGGTGAAGAAGGTGTAGGCTGTGCCGGTCTTTTGGCTGCGGGCGGTTCTGCCGATGCGGTGGATATAGTCCTCAGAGTTGTTGGGGTAGTCATAGTTGATGACAAATTTCACATCTTCAACATCTGTAGAGTGTGTTGCAGTATGGCAAAAAAAAAAAAAAAAAAAGCAGAGGTCGTGCACAAGGATGCACACCACAGCCAGACCAGAAGAGCACAGTTAGATATACCATTCAGAGGATGGAGCTGGTTATTCCACAAGGCTGGAAACAGCAATAGACAACGCCGGAGACTTAATCCATGAGGATACTACGGTGGGAAGAGAGAACCAATGCACACTCCAAATGCTCCCAATCCAGACAACCCCTCAATCTCAACATCCCTCAAAAACAAGGGATCACAAGTCTTACCATAAAGGAGTATGCATTCACTAGTCCATTCCCATTGCAGCAAGCACCTCACAAATGTCAAGTGATCTCCGGGTGCTTCTACACAGTAAGGCCGCTATAAACACTGGTGCCTCCTCATGTGCCAAAACTAGGACCTTATGGTGAAAACGAAGGCCCCTTCTTCTTGCACACTCATGAGAAGCTTGCTATAAAGGCCACACTGCAATGTCTTGCCTAGACCTTAAAGACTAAACGCAATTGGGGGAGCCATCAAGACAGAGCCATTTTACTCCCGTGAACCAAAAGAGCACCCCCAGTCTCATCAAGGCAAGATATTCCCAGAACCTGTGTTCACTTGATCAAATGTCTCTCATTGGCAGGTCTCGACATGACTTGAAACGCAGGTGAGGGAGGAGTGTGAGCTTAGATTGTCCCCAGCCAACTGACATGACCCACTGACACTGTAATCGCCAGTAGCCATATCATTACAGAGGTGAACGAGTAATTAGACTTACAAATGCTCTCAGAACAAAAGTTTAGGAAACTGCCACATTTACGTCACCCATGCTTTGAGAAAAGCTATACCGTCCAGAACTCAATGACTTGCAATACAATGCCCAAACCGACATGCAAGACATGGAAACAGCAGAGCCTGGCGAAACCGTGAGCTTGGGTGTGAAGCAGTCCAAACCGATGCCAGAGAACAGATGCAGGTACAGGGGTACGGCGGCTAGCCCTCCCCCTTTTAGGCAGCCCAGCGCGATATTCAGCACTCAGGCCCGGTCACCTCTGTATGTGACTGGGTGACGTCCCAGTCAGGACACCTCCAAGAGTCCTCCTTCCCCCTCGGGAGACCTAGGCGTGTCATGCCAAGGCCCTGCCTCAAAGGACTGCTCCTTCAGATAGGGGAGAAACTCAGAAGGCAGAAGTTAAAGAAAGCAATACACTTTCTTTCAGAGAAAAGTTGGTCCAAGGGACCGAAGACGGAATGAAACTAACCTAGACCCCTGGAGGCGACATCTGTAGCAATGAGAATTGGAGCCTTTCCAAACTTGAACTCTGTAAAAAATAAAATGAAATTATTAACCTGCCATATGTAAAAGTCTCAAGGTATGTTAGTTTTAATATATTTTAAACTCACCATTGAGCACCCAGTCTCTCTCCTGCTGGCTCTTGTCACCATGGATACCCATTGCTGGCCACCTAGAGGTAACAAAGTGTTAACTAAGTAGTAAAAGACCACAATACATGAATAAAGGAAATATTTATGCCCCTTACCCATCCCTCCTCATCCTCCTGGTAATATCATCACAGCGCCTCTTGGTCTCCACAAAGATGATGGTCTTGTTTTCCTTTTCGCTCATGATTTCCTCAAGCAGGCGAAGGAGTCTGCAAAAGGCACATCCAGTTAACTGGTGCCATAACTAAACAGGCAGTATGAAATGACCAAAATGATATTCTAATTTCCAAAATCAAACTGCCTGTTTGATACAGGCAAGAACTCAAGTCACATTTATTGGTTAGCAACCAGCTATGAATCTGAGTTGTCACTGAAGCGTCAAAATCGGTTCTCTTATAACCGAAGGGGTGTGTTTTTATTGTAATGTAACGGAAAATCACAACAGGACTCACTTGTCTTCCTTCTCTCCATCATTGCAAACATCCACAATCTGCAGGATGTTGTGGTTGGCACTCAGCTGCAGAGCACCCACATTGATCTGGACATAGTCCTTGAGGAAGTCTTCTGCCAGCTGGCGCACCTCTTTGGGCCATGTGGCACTCCACATCAGTGTCTGTCGGTCAGGCTGAAATGTGTAGGAAGGTATCAGTAAACAGGCCGACCAGAAAATTCTAAGCAGACCAATAGTCTAGCAAGTCAAATGAAAACGTACTCTGATTTGGTCTACAATCTTGCGGATCTGCGGCTCAAAGCCCATATCGAGCATTCTATCAGCCTCATCCAGGACCAGGTAAGTGCATCTACGCAGGTTGGTTTTTCCCACCTCTAGGAAATCGATGAGCCTGCCTGGTGTGGCAATGCAAATCTCAACACCTAGAAGACAGAAAAGGTTAGTGTGCAATAATTCCACAAACTCAGTTCAACCACGGAAAACAGTGGTTAAGGAACTCACCTCTTTCCAGGTCACGGAGTTGCGGGCCTTTCGGGGCCCCCCCATAAACACAGGTGGACTTGAGCCGGGATGCTCTGCCGTACTCTGCCGCCACCTGCTGGACCTGCTGTGCCAGCTCACGGGTGGGTGCTAGCACCAGACACTGAAAGGACACCCTTCAATAAGACCATGTTGGACAGCAGAACATTGATCAACAGGTCTTAATATCCGTGAGTACTTACAATGGGTCCATCACCGCGCTCCAGAAAAGGTTGGTGGTTAATGTGCACAATTGCAGGCAACAGGTACTGCAGGAAGGAAAAGCAACATTATTGAACATTTCAGTTATTAATCGTGGGCAGAATAGCTGTGATGACAAACAAGGAGTTACACTTACTGAGAGAGTTTTTCCAGAGCCAGTCTGTGCAATGCCAACCATATCCTTCCCACTCAATGCCAGGGGCCAACCCTGGGCTTGGATTGGTGTTGGTTCTGTCCAGCCGGCTTTGTTGATGACATCCATCACGTAGGCTGTGAAGAGGGGGAAACCCATGAAAATCAAATCCAATTCAAGGCCACACTGTATATAGGTTTACATTAACAAGACTAACCCCATAGGGATGTTTGAATCAATATACCAAAGATGGATCAAACCAAATACATTTCATCCTGCAATCCAACACTTGCCAAGTACAACAATATTTAGTCGATCCAAGATACTACCAATTCAGAAAGATTACAGGATAGTGTACATAAAATCAAAACAATCATGATAAAATCGCTAACACAGCTTAATAATCTGATGGAGTAGGCATCTACAAAATTTGTGCAAGGTTTAAGATACCAAAATGGAACCTGCTAGCTTACTTGGAAAACTGGCTTCATGGAACTTCATCATGGGGTTTGGACAGTCTCTCCCTTTCACTGTAACAGCTTTGGCTCTTCGGTACTGCTCAACCTCTTGCTGAAATGAAAAATGTACACACATTGACATGGCCATACAACGAGTTACTGTACCGAGTTGCCATCGCGGTTTAGACAAAAGAACATGTGCAAGGGCACATTACGTAAGATGTCCACTGCATCTGGATTTTGATCACGTGACATGATTACATACCGGAGATCTCCTAGTAACATCGGGGTGCTCTTGGTAAAAGTTCTTTTCGAACTTGGGAAGTTCGTCAAGGTTCCAGTGCTTCTTGCGCAGTCTTTCACCAGGATTACCAAACTTCCCCCCACCTCGACCACCACCCCCACCTCCAAAACGAGGTGGGCCGCTGCCATAACTGAGGAAATAAAAAATATGGTCTAACGTTAGTCAAGGCAATCAATGTAGCTACTACCCATGTGGCTTACCAAACTAGAAAACCCGGAGTGGAAAATTGAATTTTATTGTACCAGCACATAAGTTACGTAGAATGTTTTAAAACGTGACGCATAGTCAAATAAGAAACTGCCATCTTAAATCTATCCGCAGAGAGGGACAATGGAAAAACCGGCCGGCATTTTGTATCCGCATTCGATGTTACCTAACAGAGCATTACCGATGCCACATGGCGAAATGTTACCAACTTCAAGCTAACGTTGGGCTGCCGATTTTCGTATACTTTATACGAGTAGCACATTATTTAAAATGTATTCTACGTCGATCGAACTTAGTCGGTGAACTCGTAACGTAGCCACTTGAAATCATCCCTTGACGATTAAAACCCCGGCAAGCTTGTTAGCATTTAGGCTAGCAGGCCGTTAAGTGTTACATTCTATACATAAAACGAACACACCGCTCGTCACCTAACTAAAGCTTAAATAATTAGTATGAATGTTTGGAGACTTATACGTAATATACTTGTCGCAAATCAATCAGCGAATCTAATTTCGTATTCATCGTGACGTTGGTTTGTAAAGTCTTATAGTAAAGAACTTCGCTAACGATAACTAATATAATCATGTCGGTAGATTCAACTGAAAATAAACTAAATGGGGTATCGTAATAATAAAAAATAAAAAAACGAAACACCGGTATGCCTCGGAACCTACAGTACTAGTCACCCTGGGCCGTGCTACACGTTATCAGCCATTTCTAGCTAGACAACACGAGGTGATAAGTTTGCTTAAAATAAATACACTCAGACACTTACCCTCTGTCTCTACCACGATCTCTGTCGGAAAAGCCAGGCATTTTGTAAACAAAGTTTATAAATTAAAAACGATAAATAAATTATGCCTGCGAATCCAGTATCAACCCCAACCGGCAGTGATGATGCTAAAATGCCGGTGAGCAAAAAAAGAGATTCGGCTTTTATTGCATGAGGAAGTGTCACGCTATGTCTGAGTGACATATAAATCCGCCGTGAACTGACTTGGTATGAAGTCATGGTCAAGGCTGTGATGAAAGCGTGTACCTTTTAAGTTGGTTGCGAAATTGTATACGGATGCATTGTACATAATGTGCCGCAATGTTTATGTCATGTTTAAGACGTCTCATATAAACTATATGCAATATCAAATGTAATCTAGCTAATACACACACTGCTATTACTATGCTCACAGCTTTGGCAAAGTGTTATATCTCAAATATTCTATGCAATATTATTTATAGAATGTTTTCAGTTTAGATGTATCCTGATAGACATAAAAAATGTGTTTCCAGATCCCTTTTCTTTAGAAATGACTCTTTGAGTATATCGATTGGGATTATTTAATGAAACACGCAAGGCGAACGCATGTATTTAAAAAAAAGTAGTGATTCGGTTGCTTCGGTTTCTTATACGATTAGTGCAGTCAGTGCTCAATGAAAGCGCCGCCTGTAATGAAACGAAGTTATACTATACAGTAGATGGAAGTCTCGTGGTTTTTGTGCACATACTGATTTCAACGTTTATAAATAGCGAAATTATTTTATAGTCCCTCTGTTTCAGCGCACCAACATATTTGGAATCAATATTAAATTGTGATTCTTTTCCAGGCCTGTACTGTAGCCATCTTAAATTGTTAGATTGAAGGAATGTTTTGACTTAAGTGTTCAGCAAATGAAATGTGTGTTAATTTGGATTAGAATATGGAAATCGACTTTTCTACAATATGTTGCACTGACTACACAAAACATGTTAAAACAATTTTAACTCCAAGCCTTTTCTTGTACTTCAGCAGACAATATATTTCGTACACTACAGAGAGAGAGGTCTTCCACACAGGTTTTTTTCTTTATTATGGCGAGTCATCTGTTGAGGTCACTAGGGCTTTCATTCTTTTAATGACATTCCAAACTGTGGTTTTTAGTAAATCTAAGGTTTTGACTGTTATTCATATTTTTGTGACTTTTTAGTCTCATAATGTGCTTCCTTGACTTGCATTGATACCTCTTTGTAAGGCAAATGCAAATCCTAGTATCAAGACAAGACTAAACATTGACAGCTCTCATCTGCCTGAACAAATTATATTACAGAACACTCCTAATTAACCAGAAACATTTTGTCCCAATACTTTTGGTGTTTTGAAATAGGGGGACTATGTATACAAAACTGTGTCATTTCTAAATGGTAAAACCAATATGTTCACAAGTACTCTAAAATAAAAGTTTTGAATCTATACTTTAACCCTATAGTAATTTTGTCCAGGGGTTCTTGTTAAGGTCAACAGAGTTCAAAACCTGTTAACCACAAATTTCCAGGAGGCTGCTAGTTGTCCACAAAGTTTTCCACAAACTAATGACTTCATTTATTTTAAAAGGATACTTACTAAAATTCAACATAGTATGATAGATATAGACTATTCTGGATTGGGTAAGATTAATACATACAACTGAATAGTTTTGATTAAAACAGCAATACAGAAAGAAACATTTTAAGCAAATGTCCAGACCTTGTTACTGAGGAGTAACCAAGATACATTTAACTGGCAAAGAAGGAAGACTACATTACTCAGTACTCTGCAGAAATCATGCTAGGTTTTTTTCCTTCAGAAATTCTGCCAATAGGTGTCTAGATCACTCGATTTAAATGGTAGAATATGGCTTATTGGTATCATCATCTATATAAACATCATACTCAGATGTTTTCTTCAACATGTGAAATACACATTCAAATAGTAAATATGTGTGTGATAGAAAAGAATCGCAATCTTTCCAACATCTTTACTCCACCAAAATTACATGACATTCATATTGTTTGGGTAAAGTTCCATTTTC
Organism: Esox niger; assembly: GCA_016801105.1. Taxonomy (NCBI): domain Eukaryota; kingdom Metazoa; phylum Chordata; class Actinopteri; order Esociformes; family Esocidae; genus Esox; species Esox niger. Next base: position 787 of record JACXGJ010003277.1, on the reverse strand, counting down.
AGAATTCAGTAATTTTAAGGTGTTGTTTGCGCATCTATAGCGCCTGTTGCCAAGCTCTGTTTGCCCAATAAATTATTGTCACAAATGTGAAAAGAAAAGTGCATCTACATATTATTTAAACAATGTCTCTCATTAATGTAATTAGGCGCTTTGTCCAATTCTCCTGTCCCTCTACACTCACCATTTTCTGTCACTGATGAAACAGTACAGTCTACACTTCTGTTTCTCAGGACTTGAAAGAATCGCTCAAATTCAAATAAATGCTACAATTGAAATGAAAGCTTTACAGTTCTCACATTGTCAAATGGAAAAAGGATTACAAGGTAACAAAATATCTTTATTCTTTGAAACATGTAAGGCAATAACTTTCCTGGTTAAATTACTGCAAAACAAAGAAAATGTATGCACCATCTCCTTGCTCTGTCAGTGTCATTTCGTAAATGTCAGATCTCTATGAAAAGACCCATATCGTTCACTCAAGTTTATGTAATGTCAGTGGTCCAGAGATGTTGCATGGGATAGTTTCTTCTGTCCCTGAACATGTGTGGCATCGAAAATCTACAAAATAATCGACATATCTGCCCATATGTTCACCATGTTCAAATATTAAATGTTAAATGTAGCAGTGTTACTAACACAGTAGATGGAACTTGTTTCACCTAATGGTTGGAGACAGAAAGACATTAACAAACAACAAGTTTTGGGTATTGTTTGAATTAATGAATGAATGATATTGTTTGTGTGTACATGCGCATAGGTGCAAATATTCCCTGTAATAAGTCAGCAT
>JACXGJ010003276.1:0-55378 GCA_016801105.1 Esox niger | reverse complement strand
AATATTTATTTGTAGAAAATAAAAACTGGTCAAAATAACCAGAAAATATGCATTGTATTCATACCTAACATGATGCAAAGAAAACAAATTCAACTACAAAATAATAATGTTTTAACTTAGGAAGAGTTCAGAAATCAGTATTTGTTGGAATAACCCAGATTTCTTTATCACAGTTTTCATGCTGTGTGCCACATCTGGCACAAAATTCAAGTAATTGCTTTATTTGATGGCTTAGGATCATCCATCTTCCTCTTGAACAAATTCCAGAGGTTTTCAATGATGTTCAGGGCTGGTGATTGGGCTGGCCATGACAGGGTCTTGATCTGGTTGTCCTCCATCCACATCTTGATTTATCTGGCTGTGTGGCATGGAGCATTGTCCTGCTGGAAAAAAGGAATTCTCAGAGTTGGGGAACATTGTCAGAGCAGAAGAAAGCAGGTGTTCTTCCAAGATAATATTGTACTTGGCTTGATTCATGCATCCTTCACAAACACAAATTGCCCCATTCCAGCCTTGCTGAAGCATCCCCAGATTATCATCAACCCTCCACCAAATTTCACAGTAGGTGCGAGACACTATGGCTCATAGGCCTCTTCAGGTCTCTGTCTAACCATTAGACGACCAGGTGTTGGGCAAAGCTGAAAATTTGACTAGTCAGAGATGACCTTACTCTATTCCTCTACAGTCCAATCCCTACGGTCTTTTGCAAAATTTAACCTGGTTCTTCTTTGCTTCATTGACAAAGGGCTTTTATCTAGCTTTGCACGACTTCAGCCCTGCCCCTGCGAGCCTGTTTTGAATCATCCTCGCCGTGCACTTCACCCCAGCTGCTGTTTGCCATTCTTTTTGTAGATCACTTGATGTCATCCTATGGTTGTTGGGTCACATTAAAATAAGTTGACGGTCATCTCGGTCTGTGATTTTCACCCTCTCCTAGTCTGTAGCTTTGTTGTCCCTAATGTCTTTGACATTTTCAGGATGGAAGCAACCTGATGCACACTGTATCCCTCTGACAGTAAAGCCAGAATTAAACCCTTCTTTTCCTCGCTCAAAGCTTTTCTTTTCAACACTTTTGTCACATTCAGAATAGTAATTTTTTTATTCAAATTACCTTTGTGGTACTACTTGCACTGTTTTTGCCATCCAGTTGGTCCTATTGCAAGAGGATAGTGATGACCACAGCAGTGGTTTTTATACTTTTCCTTGTTAAATTAGATTTGGTTTAGTTAATCACCTAATCAGTACCTCATTAAGTAAAATGAGGTTTGCCTGTGTTGGAATTTAACAGACACGGAAATTGAATGCCTGCAATACATGTAAAGCTGCTGATTTGAGAAAAATTAGGAGTGGTCTCTTAATTTTTTCCACAGCTCCATATCGAAATCCAAAAACAAATGACGAATTGTTAACAAAAAAAAAGTATGATTAGCAAATAGATTTATGACCGTTTTTTATGATGGAACATGTTTTTCTGGATATTTGTCACCCCCATTTTACACATTTGTGAGTGGCCATACATACAGTTAGGTAAATAATTGACAAATACACTGACAATTCTTTTATTGGCTGTTTACCAAACGTAATTCACATTACAGTTAAATAATGAATATGGGCTTAAAGTGCAGACTCTCATCTTTAATTCACATCCAAACTGGAGGAAGGGTTTAGGAATTACAGCTCTTTAATATGTAGCCCCCTTGTTAACAAGGGACCACAAGTAATTGATTTATTTACTCAAAAGCCGTTTAATGGACAGGTGTGGCTTATTCCTTCATTATTTCTTTATCAATCAATCAGGGAAAAGGTCTGGAGTTGATTCCAGGTGTGGCAATCATATTTGGAAGCTGTTACTGTGAATCCACATCTGGTTAAATAATTCTGAAGTGTATAGGGATATAATTTCTGCTCAGATTCAGCCAAATTCAGAGAAGTTGATAAGACGGAGCTTCACTTTCGCAATCACCCGATCGTGTAGGCATTTCAATTGCTGATGACAACTTATGGCAGAAAGACCCCCGAACAAACAACAACTGAGGACAGGTCTGGAAAAGCATCACAAAGGAGGAAACCCATCGTCCAGGCGTTCCAAATGCAAAGGATTCTCGACATATAAAAACGTACATTTCATTTAATTTGTCCAACTACATGAAAATGGTTGCAATTCCTAAATGTTTCATATGTATTTTTTTCAAGCCCTTGAAATAAAGCTGAAAGTCAGCATCTTGGTTGTTTCATTTGAAATCCATGATGGTGGTGTCAAGAGCCAAAATTGTCTTAGTCTCTAAATATTTCTGGACATAACTATTTGCGAGTTGCTCTACATATTTGTCAAGGCCTCTATGTATTTACGGATCAGTTGCATAATTAATTAGGATTAGGGCCTCCATTGTTCTGGTTATGCTTAGTCTCCAGAAAACATTTGTTTAAAATAAACATTCAAAATAACACAGCACATTACAATTACATGTATAAATAAAGTGTTTTGGAAGTAAGCACGTTATGTTCATACCTTTTACTATTCAGCATTTTTGGGTGTATGTTGTAGATTTCTACTGCTCATAGCTTGTGTCAACATTAATTGTCAAACGCTCAAGACGAAAATTAGCAGATGGAAGTTGGTCACTGGTGAGTTTAAGTTTTAATCACTCAGTTAGGTAAATGAATACTGTCAGTATTTCTACTCAATCAAGTCACCTAATAGACAATGCAATCTATCCGAGGATGAGATGAGCTAATGCGCTAATGTAATGTTACTGCAATACAGAGGTAGTTCACCAAGCTAGCTACACACTGAACAAAGCTGACTAGAGTAGTTACTATCTGTATAGAGAAACTAAAATTGCAGTATTTTTTATCATATAGCTGGTCCTGATCCTTACGCTGTTGGTCACCCATCAATTGTGACATGAACATCGCGCCTTAGTGGTGGTTGGGAAGTCTTCCCTTGAGAACAGAAAGTATAGTTCTTTAGCGATTTCTTTGTTGTCCTAAGAATTATGGCTGCATAGAGCTCATCTTTTGGCCAATGAGTCACAATGTGTTATTGTAGAACGGTGCTGAAAAAAACAAAGAGCTCTAAAAAAAACAAGGAACTCTCCAGAGCCTTCAGATAATTGTGTTGAGGCACTGAAGGAAGAGAAGGGCCTTAGTCAGGTAGAAGACAAAAAGCTTCATAGTTTGTCTGCAAAGATGGGAGAACCTGCCATAAAGACAACCATTTTGAAGCACTCCTTCAGTCAGACCTTGTATTGTAGAACATCTGGGAGATGTAAAGATTGCAGTTTAGTAACTCAACAAGGAAGAAGGGGAGAAATTGCCCAAATCAAGGTTAATAAAGCTGGAAGAGGCACCCAAGGAGACTTAAAGCCGTGATCGCTGTCAAAGACACGTCAAAATGTAATGAATAAAGGATGAAGAGGAATGTGCATGAGATATTTCATTTATGTATGTTAAATAAATTGATCTAAAAATGTGTGTACATTTGATGAATTTGTTTAAACAATAACATTAATATACCAGTTAAAAGGACTTGCTTATCCCTTCATTTGAATAGATGATTGCAAGTATATAGTGAAATTGTAGGGGTGTAAATTCTTTACAAAAGCACCGTAGACATAGTATTGTACAGGAATTGAAACGTTCATTTAACATTTGTGCAATTTATTGTAATATTTACTTTTTAGTCTTTCTGAAGTTTGTATTGCTGGCAATGTTAGTCACACTTACATTTTAGTTTAAATTCTATTTAGACTGCAGCTGTCAAAAAGCATTTCACTCTGTATGATGAACTAATTGATTTTGCCCCAGCGGGTTGGGATGTAGGCACAAGGCATATATTTGCTTTGTAGAGAGAGGAAATATGTGGTGTCATCAGTCTATTTGACTGCCTGTGGTCAACAGGTTCAGTCAACGAGGTTAGAAGCTCAGGGAGGAAGTTGTACCTAGGCACTGATCTAGGATAAGCTTCCTCTCCACCAATCAACCATTAATAGGGGAAACGCCACACTGACCCAAGATCACCATACCAATGGTTAGAAAATGTGGATTTCCCAACAGCTTTATATTCAGTGGGTTGACAATTTCCATGACATTTGGAAATCTCCAGCCTTCTGCTGACCATTGTTACAAATTAAGTGCCCTGGGACATTTTTTTACATTTACTGTACAATTCCTTGGTTTCCTTGGTCTTTTTAATAGTTCTGTGACTCTTGAATTCAAATAAGAGATCAAATGCTACACAATGCTTTAAGACAGTTATGCAGTTTTATGTGGCATACTATATCTATTTCTATAAATATATCTATAGAGCTGTAGACTAAGTGAAGAAAGCACCAAAGGTAGCAACATAGTTTTAACTGTTATATTTCATAGAAATTCTGGTTGAAGTTTGTGTGTGAATTTCACAGTCAAATCTAGTCTGCCACAGGACGTTTTGACATCACAGACGCAGAATGCGGACATTGTAATCTTATTTATATAACTACTTTGTCCCCATGACAACCAGACTCGCCTTGTCCATTTCAAAGAGACTTTTTCTTTGCTTTGTTATCTTTTGGGTTTGTGAAGCTCCATATTGTTTGGATATAGCTCTGTTTTTTCATTTTGTCCTAAAGCTCATCAGTTCCTGGAAAGGGTAGACTGGAATGCTTTTGTGTACTACTTAAAAAGTTAGAGCCTCACTCAGACATTCACACAGGCATAAAAATCAGACTGAGTGCAACATGTACCATAAAAAAAATAAACCCAGCCATGTACTGTAGGTTATACATTGCAAATGTCATTTATTTCACATTAACTATGCTGAGACCTTTGCCCAGTGGGATGTTTCTATCTATTAAGTACCATGTCAGATGACTCGGCTACATCCGTAATTCTTCAGGGCATAGGCTCAAGATATCTGAATCGTTCCACTTGGATGTTATTCCATGTTAACATGATGGCTGAACAAAGTTGCTGCACATGAACTGATGATACAGTCATTCAGCAAAATGTCTGTTTTATCTCATGCCAAAATGCTCTATTGGATCTAGGGCTTGTGAGCACATAGGTCACACAATTATAGAAGTTGTGAACCTGTTGCATTGAACTGCTGCAATGGCCCTTTGCGACAAGGACCAAAGATACTTGCATCACATTATCTTGGTCTGGGAGTTTTTTTTGCCTATTTGTAGCCCATGCTTGCAGGATTCTTGCCATACTCCCTCCACCTCTCCCATATTTAGAGATATTTTCAGCAACAGGACTGACACTAACTGGAATGATTTTTATCATGCTTCGACCATAGCTGCCAACAAACAACAACATAAAAAAAAACATTTATATAGAAACAGAACTGGGTCACATTTGCAGTTAACAAAACAAGACAAAAAGTTCTGAATAAAACATTCAAAACGTTTTTACTAGAATGTTCACTTATATAGCTCTGTAAAAAACTTAGAGACCACTGCACTGTTTTCTTTCCGTTCCAAAAAAGTTGAAAAGAAAAGTTGAGTGAGGAACAGAAGCATTCTATTTGCAGTGGTCTTTTAATTTTAACCCTTTTGTTGCTCACTCAAAACTTTCCCTTTTCTACTTTTATGGAAAGGAAAGAAAAAGGAGCAGCGGTCTCTTAAATTTTTCCAGAGGTGTATTTTTGTTTTAGGCAACTGTGGTATTAATGAGAAAAATACCATGAACATATTTTAGGGAGGCGTTTAATGATTTCTAAATGTAGTTGTTTGTGGCCTTTTACATCATGATTGGAATGTCTGGTATATCTGTTCTGACAACAGCCAATGGTCCCACGTTAGGAATGAATGTACATTCTAGAACTCACCTCTAGCCAATCGGAAACAATCTACAATACAATGGTATACAATGTTGAGATAAGCCAAGTGATTATTCCACAGTCTAGAAATGAAATTCAAACAAACCACAAAAAAATGAAGACTTCATTCATATACCATTTAAATAAAGCGTTGCAACCCCCGCATAAAAACAATCTAAAAAAAACATATTAATTGAATTTACCATTTTTACAGTATGGTTATGTTTTATATTCCCTTCTTTTGATTAAGTTTCTTTCTCTATGACTTTTAAACAGGTTGGTGACTTAATCCTCTAATACTGAAAGTACTTGATGTAGGCTAGCTATATAATTACTGAATCCACTAATTAGTTAAGATATATAAACATGTATTTATTTAGTAGCAAAACAATGAAATATCCTGAACAAGCCAATTTAAGAAGCCATAGGCTCGGTTCCCCAAAAGTGTATGTTTCACACTGACAAATGGCAAATTTCTTTAACTCGTGCAATAACTACCAAACAAATGAAGGAGTTAGGTAAGCATGACAGGCATACTGTCTGTGTGCCATAAGCCGTTGAGCCAAAGTCTATGTCAAAAAAGTGGGTTTATGTGTTCATGCGTGATAGAATGTGTCCACTATAAATTGACTACAATAACATTACAAATGCAAGGTTAAACATTTGGCACAACATTTCCGGTATTGGGAATATTCAAACCACCTGTTTTAACTTCAACATGGAGGTTGATAAAGAAAAAAGTATAGCGCACATGAAAATCTGGTTATTCACAACTGTCTTGAGTGACATAATTGCAAAATCATATGGAGACACAAGGGAAGACTTAGACATAGGCCAAACAACCTTTACAGGACAAAGGTCTAGAACATTCCAGAAGAGAAGCCCGACCGGAGATAATAACTGACCACAATGTTGGCTCTTAGTTGATCATGAGGCTAAAATAAGTATCCACACCTGCTGCTAAGGATTAAAATGGATGCTGTAGTAGGATCCCATATAAGCTTTGAGTCACATACCTGTACGGTGCCACAGAAAAAACAAAACGGCAACTCAAAGCATTTTATGTATTCATCCTACACATCATCTCATTCAGCAAGTAGAATGTTAAATCCCCCCAAATAAATCCATAAATCTTTAATATAATGTAAAAACAAAAACACCTGACAAACATAAGAAAATAACCTCTGTAAACCTCCTTTTTCCATAAGCCATTTTTAGAACAAAATCGGTGTTGGCAATAAATAGCGTATAAGTACACAAATCACTAACTTGTATATTTTTTTTATTGCATGAACATTCAAGTTGGACATGAATCACATTCAGCAAGTGGAATGCATCATGAGAGTTCACTCAGAATGGAATCCAGTCCAATCACATCTGTCACACAGCAGAGCTGTCAGATGCATTGCAGTAATCAGATGCCTAATAACTAATCCTTCTTCTTTAAATCATGACAATGCTGTCGCTGGACTTATCACAGCCACACTGAGCAAAAAGTAGCATTGTATCAACATGTTGCACATACCGTTATTGTAGGGCACAGTGGTTAGTGTATTAGTAAAATACAAGAGAAAAGGTTGTGTTCATTAGATACAGAACAGAAGACAACTTACTAGGACAGAGATGGACTACTTTGACAATAAATAATTGTTTGTTTTGCAAAATGTTTAAGCATTTTCCATTGAATACCCTAACGAAGAAGAACCAGGCCTAGTGGCAGTTTCTTCTAGCAAACTCTAGAAGAGTTTTTCACTGCTGTTTTCATGTTCAACTTACCCCCTCTGCTGGTAAAAGAGACTATCTGCAGACATAGCTCGTTGACATGCACACCAAAATACCCTAAGTCTCACATATGCTCAAGAAGTCTGCTGGTCTTTAATAGGAGCATGAGTCCTAAAAACAAAAAGAAAGCCCCCCAAAAAGGTACGACCAGGAAAACCAAAAGAACCAGGCCAGCGATACCCACCAACAGATGTGTCCCTGTTGGCTTTTCAACCTTAGTTATGATCCTTCTTTTCTGTTCCAGAAGGACATTCAGAGACACTAAGGCATTGGTCTATGGAGCAGACCTCAGACACAGATACTGAAAGCGTCCTGATAGGGATCGGAGTCACTGTCCGTCAGGTTTGTCATCCATCCCTTCCTGCCGGCCTCTTAGTGTTTGTACGTGGGTCATCTACTTGAGAACCAGAGTGGCCTCGCTGCCATCTTTCCTCTTAAGGTAGAGGCCATGGGTCAGGTGATGCTCTCTCCGTAGGTACGCATAGAAGTAGTCCGACACCAGCAAAATCTGCCAAGGAGAACCAAAGTTATACTGACAAAAAGTACAAAGTAAATCCACAAAGTAAAAACCAAACATTGCATTCAAAACTGAAGAAACTGTGCAGAAGGGAAATACCCACTTTCTTACATTACATTTTTTTTTTATCTCAGGAGTGTTTCAAATAAAGCCAAACCAGAGAGAGATCAAAACTGAATTGGTGAATCGTACATTGTTTACCTAGAAATGAGTGCCAGTATAAATCTATTTAAATCAAAATCATACAAAGTAAATTTAAACAAGTTATTCTAAATATTCTGCTCTCTGTATAAATGAGCAGCCTGTGAACTACAGAAATTGAAATATCAGCATCTAGGAAAGCTGTCATGAGAGTCTAAAGGGCCTCAGTGTGAGCTATAATCAGCTTTAATTTTTGCTATTACATGACGAGAGTCTGATGTGAACAGAATAAGGGCATGTCTTTGTTGTAACTTACACCGGTCCAATTATTAATGAGGCCCCTGAGACACAATTATCCTTATTTTCCACCAAGGAGATGGAAAAAAGTAGAAAGACTCAGTGGAAAAACATTGTTGCTAATCTGAATACAATTCACACCAGAGGTACATAGCCAAAATAGCACTTGTGTAAAGTTGCTGCTAGTGGCAGACAGAGCAATGGTAGAAAATGGTAAACATAATATATTTTAAGTTGAAATACATTCCACAATACACTGACCTGCCACTTAATATTATAGGTAACAATCTGACACGTAACTCAAAACCTTGGTTTCAATGTCATCTGTGACAGACCAGGTGTCAGTCACCATGAATTAGTGAAGGGGGAAAACATTTCTTCATTCTGGTCTGGTTACTTATGTAATTAAGTCTGCACTCTGTATCACCATGATTTCGAATCTACACAAATTATTTGTGAGAGCAAACAGGCTCTGCAGGAAACAGGATCGGAAGGTTTCAGATGGAAAACCGGTGTGGTTATCTACGCAGCATCGGAGCACTAACCAAAAGAACACTTAAGCTGACATGGTGACAAGGATTGCAAGGATTTAAAACATTGCCTTATTTAAACGATAATATGTTAAGTTTAACTGTATAAAATGGCATGCAAGGAAAATGTAAACTGTATAAAGAACAGTGCCAATTCTTAAGAATGCTTAAGCATTTTTCTTCTATTGGGCTAACCCCATGGGGGGCATCTTACCCCTATCCTAAAAACATTTGGCAAAATACAGATGAATCTTTCATCCATTGGCATTTATATTACTTTATAATCCTTTACCCTATGCAAAAATTTGAGACTGTAAAATAATAATCACCTTATAACCCTCCAGTTTCATAAAACTACCCTGCAGCTCCTATCCCACGCTGTTGACCAGTCAAGAGTTCAGCAGTGATGTGACAAGTGGCTGTTTAGTATTGTTTTTCAAAAAACATTTAAGAACTTGCACAAACGTGTCACTCAAGTGAAGAAGGCAGTGAAGGATAACTCAAACGAAAAAGAAGATTTTAATTTTTTTTTTAACCTGTTTCAATGTCAATGGAACTCAGATGCACTGTCGCCTGTCCTAAGTTTCCATCTTAGCAAACAATCCCTGACCAGCCATGTCAATAGCAAACAGCATCTGGTCAGCATGTGGCTGATAATTAGTCTTCAAGGCCATTCAGGGTTATATCAAGAATTTAAATGCAGATGACCATTGGGTGATTGCACGACATAACAACCGCAAACCAAGTAACTGACAGACCAGGCGGTTGCCTTGTTCCATGGGGTGAATGAGTCAGTGTATTGTTTGAAAGTCAAATGCTTTTTTATAATTAGAAATGTTATGAAATAAATACAAATATTGTTTTTTATATATCCAGAATGCATTTAATAAATTATTTTCTCATGTAAGTAACAAAATAATTTGGTTCTATGTTGTAACACTGATTAATTATAACTTCTGGAAGGAGGGACAGGTAAAACATTTTTCGGGCCAGTAAGTTTCAAACCCACTGTACACACTAGGCCGGTGGCCTTTTTTAAAAAAGTTGAGCCCTGGAAAGTCACATTTTACAGAACTTTTTTCCCCACTATAAATTATTGGTTAAATATACTGTGGGCAGAACAAGTATTTGAAATTAATTATTTAAAAATCATACAAAGTGATTTCCTGGATTTTTGTTTTAGATTCCGTCTCTCACAGTTGAAGTGTACCGATGGTAAAAATTAGACCTCTACATGCTTTGTAAGTTGGAAAACCTGCAAAATCAGCAGTGTATCAATTACTTGTTCTCCTCACAGTAATTTCAGGGTCTATGAAAGCTGTTGTACTGTTTAAGTGTAGCTGTGAGTGTGCTGATGTTTGAGACATAAAACACTTGATGCCTATTACATAAATCTCAAAATTCTGAAAAGATTTCAAAAACAGTTCACGCATTAAATTACACAGCAGCGAACATACTGAACCCCGGAAGAGATGAGCAGAACGAGAAAATGACACGTTGTTCAATATTTTAAAATATCCCAGATATACGTGAACTAGTATCAGACCTAGTTTACGTTTGTTGTATTTTTACTAAATTATTTGGCGGCCCCCTGATATCTGCGGCCCCCTGATGACAAGTACATATTATCTGTGGCACCCACCCCCATTCAGGTCACCCATCCCTGGTCTATGGGGTTCAGGTCAGTTGAGTTGGCTGACCAATCAAGCACAGTAATACCATGGGCAGCAAACCAGTTACCAGTTGTTTAGGCACTGTGGGCAGATGCGAAGGAAGTCAGCATATCTATGAAGCTTGTCAGCAGATGGAAGCGCTCTAAGTACTCTAATATCTCCTGTTAGACAGCTGTATTGACTCTGTACTTGATAAAACACAGTGGACCAACACCAGCAGATGATTTGGGGTGTAACGTCACATCGGATTTCAAGCCACTAAGATTCTGTGCCTCTCCTTCTCCAGACCCTGGGTCCTTGATTTACAAATGAAATGCAAAATGTACTTCCATCTGAAGAGAAGGATTTGGACAACTGAGCAATGGTCCAGTTCTTTTTCTCCCTCGCCCAGGTAAGATGCATTGGACATTGTCTCTGGTTCAGGAGTGACTTGACAATAGAAATGTGACACTTGCAGCTTATTTCCTGGACACATGTGCGTGGTGGCTCTTGATTTACTGACTCCAGCTTCAGTCCACTCCTTGTGAAGCTCCCCAAACATCTTAAAATCGGCTTTGCTTAAATATCCACTCAAGGCTGCAATCATCCCTACTGCTTGTGCACCATTTCCTATCACACTTCTCCCTTACAGTCAATTTCCCATTAATATACTTTGATGCAAACAGTCATTTCAGAAATGACCTTCTGTGGCTTACCCTCCTAATGGAGGGTGTCAATGAGTGTCTTCTGGACAACTGTCAATGTCAGCAATCTTCCCCATAATTGAGGTTGTATGTACTGAACCAGACTGAGTGAAATAAGGCTCAGGGAATTAATTAAATGATTAGAGATCTCCTCAGGGCGACATTTTTGTATTGTAAATTATTTCTTATATTTTGAGATACTGGATTTTTGATGTCCATGGAGCTTTAAGTCGTAATCATCGACATTGAAACAAAGGCTTGAAATTTTTTACTTTATGTGTAATGAATCTAAAATATATGAAGATATCAGTTTTTGATTTAAATTACCGATTTTCTTTCCCCCACAAAAAATACTGATTCCTGTAGAGTTAACCTCAACTGACATACTCTATTCGAGCTCCAAAATGTAAATGTAAACCAACATTCTACAGCCTCAAAACCAGGTCTGGTCTATAATGTTAATATCACGAATAGTCAGTCCTTGGATCCGCAGTTGTCTTTAAGCATGGTCAAATTTCTCAATTTCAAACTAACCCTTGGCTTTTTGGCTAACAACAAAAAAGACCAACAAATCAAAATATGATGAAGTACTCAAGCTACTCTTATCACAAAGCAAAGAACATCTTCAAGCCCAAAAACGGAAACGGCCAGGAAGATGCCTTTACCCATAGTTTGGTTGTGCAGCCTTTGGCAGCCTACTCACTTGGGCCACATTGAAGAGCAGGGTGATTGCATAGTAGAAGTTGGAGTTGGCGCTACCAGCATATATCCAGAGATGCCAGAGGACAGGGAACAGAGCGGAGCATGCCAACAAGACAACCGACACTAGGAAGATATTCCTGAGGACTGGAAAAACAAAGAAGTCAGATGCATAGACAACACAACTACCTACATAATCTACAGTTAAACTTTTTTGTGACAACCGGGTTACTGAGCCAAACCCAATTTTGGAGGGAATGAGCTAATATTGCAAAATCTCACTATTTGCATGAATTAGATTTGGCTGATTTCTTTAACCAAATTTTTACACTAAGCATTGGTATCCCTACTTTCAAAGTAGCACAATGTCATTTTAGGATATCTGTTACATTAGTTTATTTTTAGGTGAAACAATAGCTCCTGGCAGTTTTAGTTGGGTATTGGGTATTTTTCTTTCCTTTCTAAAAAAAATCGAGGAACAGAAGTGTTTAATTTTAAATGGTTTAAATGGATTTAATTTTAAATTTGAACCCTTCTGTACCTCACTCAAAATCTTCCTTTGACATTTTTGGAAAGGTAAGAAAAAGGTATAGTGGTCTCTTAATTTGTTTAGAGCTGTATATTATAATACGATAATCGATGCCTGATGAGTTCATGTGCCAGACCAGCGTCATAATATATTCAAATTTTCTGAGATACAGATGTTGGGGTTTTCATTAGTTGTCAGTTATAATCATCAAAATTAAAAGGAATGAACACTTGACATATATCAGTCTGTGTGGAATGACTGTATACATTATGCAAGTTTCACTTTTTGAATGGAATTACTGAAATAAATCAACTTTTTGATGATATTCTAATTATATAGTGAATTATATCTCCTGAGCCTGTAGAACAGCTGAAGCATGGACAAGTTCTTTAAGAATGGAATTGGATATCTGAAAAGTTAAAAATATAAAAAAAGATTCAAACTTGAATTTACATTTTGCACAGAACTGACATGATAGCTTAATCTTAATGCACTTCATCCCCTGCATTCTCAATGCAGATAATTTGTATTCAGATTTCTTAATTACTTAATGTAGCTCTGCAACAGGCGGTGAAAACTGCCCAGTACATCACTGGTGTCTAGCTCCCTGCCATCGTAGACCTCCAATGCCTGCGGTGTCTGCAGAAGGCCTGTACATTTTTAAATATCTATTTCAAGTAATAATCTACCAACTGTATCATTAAAAGGCATTGTTCTGAGGACGGCCCTTTCCCCCCAGTCCCTAAGTGGGCTTTTCTCCGGCACGTTGACATAGCTTGTCGGCATTTGGCACTCTGCGGTCGGCAGACCAAAGACACATTTACGTCACTACTCATAAACAAATCTTTACCACAGTCGGCATGGCATGATTGTGTACATGTGCACAAAGATGTGACATCAAAGTGTGTCCAATAACAAATGCTTGTGTTTGTAATCTGTCGCAAAACTGTTCTGTACAGTTATCAAACAACACCGGGCAGTAAAGTAAATAAAGCACGCACATCTGTAGAGGTGGTTCCAGGCGGGCAGAAAGGCCATGTAGAGAGCGATATCGCCCACGGTGGGGTAGGACTTGAAGATTGAGATGATGGCGATCTGCATGAAGATCAGAAAAACTGGGTGCTCCCTGGGAAAGACAGGAAATGATGAGTGGTATTACTACTGTATTTGGGACAACTATGCGCAAGACATAGATCATGCTAGGAATGCTATTGCCTTATGTATCCTGTGTGGTTATTGAGTTTATCCATTCCCACTATGCTTGAGGTTATTGCTTGCTCTTTGGGGTTTGGGGCTGGATACCTGTATAAACACTTTGTGAAAACTGCTAATGTTAAAGGGCCTTTTCGAATGTCAATATGACTGCTTAACAAAACACAAAACCATAATGGTAGTTTCCTATAATGGAAATTAAGAAAATTTGAGAAAAGGTGTCCACCGTGTAGGCAAACATAATTGGACAGCTTAAGCAACTATTGATTTGCAAACAAACCACAGCTATGTTAATCTTATAGGTGGTCTGAACAATTAATCGAAAAAAAAAAAAGCGATATTATTGAGGAATAACCAAATCGTCAACTTTCTGGTCCAAAAATTGTGAATGATATGCCCTCCCCGCAAGGCAACGGCATGCATCGTACATCTGTAATTGTTTTTGACGGTGCTGTAGGTATTTTGGCAAACTACTTAAACCCCGGACTAATTTAAGATGTCAAGTAAGCAAAAAGCACCAACATATATTGTCCCACATACCTAACAGAAAGTTTATTAAATGTTTCTGCTTCAATGACGGTGCCTACAAAAAAACGTAATATGGGAGAAAATATACCTCAAGTATGGCAACAGTTCAAACATAGCAAACGCTGCAAATGCCATTGCATTAAATGAACAGCTAAACAAATAGTTCAACACAGGCTGTACCTTCAAACTGGTAATAAGTGTAAAATAGAAAACACTAAACTTTAACTCGATTTTTATTCAGTTTCATAGATCATTATGTCGGCTATGATCTCTATTTTTAAGTGAGATTATCTATGCTGTTTACACCAATGTTTGAAATTTGCAAATCATAACCCTAATTGCAATATTTGTCAAAGAAATCACAATACAATATTTTATCCAAATTGTACAGCCTTATCTTATAGTAGGCCTTAAAACCTACGTAACAGCATAAACACAAAAAAATCATTGTAAATGGTAGGGTGCCACAAAAATGGCATGCCTTTTTTTTTTACTAATCCAATACATCCATTAAACATAACTGAACTAACCGCAATCAGGTCTTGAGGAAAAATGGGTATCAACATAGTTGGTTGCTCATGTGAACAACAGCAAGACAATTATTTTGCTTTTTATTCAACAAAACTTCAAATAAATTAATTAGTTTGTTGTTTTCAAAGACCCTACAGGTCTTAAAAACATTTTTAATATTTTGAGGGGACTCACTTTAGCTTGATGGAGAGTGGAATGGTGTAGAAGAACACGTTGATCTGAAAGACGCAAATGAAGAAGAGGCGGAAGTGCTCAAACATCTCGGCAAAGAAGTACCAAAAAAGGCCTATGTTGGGTGTGAGGTCTGGGACAGAGAGGCTGAGGGGAAAGATACCAGAATTTCTAAGGTCAGAGGGAAACAATGTCCCTTTCATAACACATTCTGTCACATTATTAAGAAAGATATTCAGAAAGTGTTTTATATTGATAAGCAAATTCTCAATTGAAAATGTAACAGTAATTGTATGGTGAGGCATACACCTAACAGTTATTTTCTTATAGCAATTTCTCATGCAACCCAAAATTGGACTGATTGCGGTGGCTCAAACATTTATCGTGAAAACAGAAAAATTGCTTTTTAATATAGATGTATCCACCGTTGTGGGGTTCTATTCCATTTCAATACCTGAATTAAAATGAATATGACTCAAGCACTAGTGTCTGTGTATTCACTCACATGAACCCATAGACTGAGGTCAGGAAGTCCCAGGAGTTGAGCAGGAAGAAGGACAGACAGACCATGACAGCCAGGCTGCCCAGGTACATGAAGATATACTGTGTCGTAAATAGCCAGAAGCTAGGCCTTTGCCAGTTCACTGGGATGTACAGCCTCTGAGGGCAGAAGACACCAGGGATAGTTAAGCATACAGTGGATATAAAAAGTCTACACATCCATGTTAATACTCCAGGTTTTTGTGATGCAAAAATGAGACAAAGAAATCATGTCTGAATTATTCCACCTTTAGTGTGACCTATAATGTGAACAATTCAATTGAAAAACGGAAATCTTTGAGAACTCGCAATAACCTGGTTGCATAAGTGTGCACACCTTAAACTAATACTTTGTTGAAATACATTTAGATTTTTTTTTACAGCTTTTTGGGTAGGAGTCTATTGACGTGGCAATATTTGCCCACTCTTTTTGGAAAATGCACTCCAAATCTGTAGAGTGCACAGCAGTCTTCAGATCACCCCACAGATGTTCAACTGGATTCAGGTCTGGGCTCTGGCTGGGCCATTCCAAAATGTTCATCTTCTTCTGGTAAAGCCATGCTTTTGTGGATTTGGATGTGTGCTTTGGGTCGTTGTACTGCTGAAAAGTGAACTTCAGCTTTCAAATGGACAACTGTAGGTTGAGTAAAAATTGCCTGTTATTTGGAACGGTTCATAATTCCCTCCACCCTGACTAAGGCCCTGGTTCCAGCTGAAGAAAAACAGCCCCAAGGCATGATGCTGTCACCGCCATGCTTCACTGTGGAAATGGTGTTCTTTGGGTGATGGGCAGTGTTGGTCTTGCGCCAAACATACCTTTTGGAATTATGGCAAAAAAGTTCTACCTTGGTTTCATCAGACCATAACACATTTTTCCACATGCTTTTGTGGGGAAATGTTTGTTTTGGCAAACTTGAGCCGGGCTTGGACGTTTTCCTTTGTAATAAAAGGCTTCCGTCTTGCCATCCTACCCATAGCCCATTCATATGAAGAATACGGGAGATTTTTGTCACATGTAGCACACAGCCAGTACTTGCCAGAAATCCCTGCAGCTTCTTTTTATGTTGCTGAAGGCCTCTTGGAAGCCTCCCTGACCAGTTTTCGTCTCGTCTTTACATCAATTTTGGAGGGATGTCCAGTTCTTGGTAATGTCTCTGTTGTGCTATTGTTTCTCCACCTGATGACTGTCAATGTTGTACCCTTCTTCTGATTGATATATTTCAACAATGAGATCCCTCTGATGCTATGGAAGCTCTCTGCAGACCATGGCTTTTGCTCTGAGCAACAACTAAGAAAATTTCAGGAATATCCTACAAGAACAGCTGAACTGTCAAAGTCACTGTAAATGATGGCAGGTGTGTAAGGACTTCTATTTATGAGTTTGAATGTGATTGGTTAATTCTGAACCCAGCCTCAGTTATAAGAGGGTGTACACACTTATGTAACCAGGTTATTGTAAGGTTTTTATTTTGACCCCCCCCCGAGGATTTCAGTTGGTTTTTCAATTTAAATTGCTATTATTATAGGTCACATTAAATCATGTCAGAACTTTTTCAACTTTTATCTTTGTCTCATTTTTTTACATCACAGAAACCTGCATTTTAAAAGGGGTGTGTAGACTTATTATATCCACTGTAGATCTCAAATGCTTACAAATCTGAATTTGATCATGCGTCTCAGAGTAGCATGGCTGATTTAGGATCAACTGTGCCAATTTAGATCACAATGCAATGCAACTGATTAGACATCAGCAGTCCAGTTCTTTTTGATAGTGTATGAGTTTTTGCTGAAATGACACACGCAACAAAGGAAGTTGCTTAAATTGCTAGACAACCCTAGGCTGACATATGACAGATTGTTTAGCACAGGGTTTCCCAAATTGGTTCCATTTTGATATCAAAACTGTTTCACAACCTTACTATGAAAAAAAGGTATGTATTAATTTAATACCATTTGACACCCTCCACCTAAGACACTTGTTGAAATCTGAGCCAAAAACAACCCATTTGTCTAAGTGAGGCAAACATGAGCCGTTCAGCTCAGTGAGAGACCTACCTGTAGTAGGTAGAGCAATGCTGGGGCAAATAGGGTGAGGGGGTAGATTGACTGGTACGTCGCTAAAGCCAAAAATATCGCACTCATCAAGGCACTACCTTCAGAATCAGAACAAAAATACAGGACAATTAAATGGTTTGGTAACATAAAAGTATTTTACTCACTTGTTGCGGTTCACACACCTTTTATTGTTGAGAGAATGAAAAGTGCGATGACTGCGTTGTTAAGTCCGCAGGTAGATTTTGCCACACAGGAGAGGATAGTGAAAGGGTTCAACAAGTAACTGCAAGCAGAGAGTGAAAACAAAAGGAATTATTCAGTAGTTTGGAAATGCTCCTTTAAGCATTGAATGCTTTATTGGACAGGAAAGTGAGGTAAGATAGACAATATTATTTGCTGACAGAGCAGTAGTCGGATTTCAAACCATGCAGCAGCAGTATGTGCTCCTGATTAACATTTAAATATCTTCAAGAAAAACTGGTAAAATGTTGGCCAGAAAAGGACTGGCCAACATACAAAACTCTGCCCCTCAGTGTTTCCTTGCCCTGGACATTCATTTCATAATGATTTATCTTTCAAGTATAAGGCTGGATATCTGCATAAGCACTTGAACTCTGCTGATGAAGGGCTTCATTAACTAGATGGATTGAGAGCTTTTTTTGAGCTGACTATGTTGATCCATGTGACGGAGAGTGACGTTTACCCTGAAAGCTGATCTCTAGTCAGTATTGTTTTCCCCTCTACGGGGCAAGGTTAACACCAGGGAAAAGTAAGCCGATCCAAGTACTTACAACATGGCCACCTTCAGAGGGATGTACAGCATCTCTCTGGGTGTGCGGATGAGCTCCAGGCAGTCCAGAGGATATCGGTCAGCCTCCATGGCATACTTCTGTTTCCTAAACTGGAGCAGTAACACAATACACACAGCCATGTCACTACACCCAGCCTGTATTGTACCACAATATAACCAGCCATGTCACTACACCCAGCCTGTATAGTACCACTATATAACCAGCCATGTCACTACACCCAGCCTGTATAGTACCACTATATAACCAGCCATGTCACTACACCCAGCCTGTATAGTACCACTATATAACCAGCCATGTCACAACACCCAGCCTGTATGGTTCCACTATATAACCAGCCATTTCACTACACCCAGCCTGTATGGTTCCACTATATAACCAGCCATTTCACTACACCCAGCATGTATGGTTCTATTAAATACCCAGCCATGTCACTCACCACCATTTTGTTGTAGTCCTTCACTGCTAAGTACAATGCCAGAGCAGTGAGAGCATCCGCCATCTGCAAGCCAGGTTGACAGAGAGAACACGAATGAGTATGTATGAATAGATGTGACAGTAAGTCAATAAAAGTCAACCTATGCCTCACTTATCTGCTCCAGAGGACACAGTTTACAACAGGAGCCCAATTACTGATCTTTTCATTAAAAAAATTGCTTTCTTGGCTAACTAGATTAGCTATAAGATGAAAGAAATTGATGTGTTGTGATCACTCAAAGGCTTAATATTTCTTCTATTTTCCATAATTGTAGAATGAATGAAGAAATCAATTGAAATATGATTTAACATGTATGGACACAAGATACATTTATATTTTAGATTATTCAAAGTAGCCACCGCCCTGACCTGGAATCAATGGCGACACTTGAACCTTTTAACCCATTATCACTTGAAACTTTCATTAAAGTAGTAATGAGCTCTAAACCCACCAGCAGTCAACTGGAACCTACTCTGGCTCAACGACTTAGTGCCCTGGACCAATGTTGGCACCCTCTGTAAATTTCAGCAAAACATGGTGTGAAAAAAACTCTGTTGTTTATCCTTTTGATATTTAAAATTCAGGTTTTTGGTCACCACATGATTCATAGGCATTAGTTCATAGTTTTGATGTCATCTCCATTAATCAATGTGGAAAATAAAAAAACTACAGAATGAGAAGATGTGTCCAGAGTTGACTGGTATTGGGTGTTTAAAGCTAAAGGAAACACAAGAAGTATTGGCACCCTTCATTAAATTTAACTAAAGTGAATGCAAAAAATAAAATACCACAAGCAATGAGTCACATTTTGTGGCAAACAAAGGTCTATATTATATACTTGTATTTCTACCCAAATATAATACTACCCCAAGTATTATATTGTTTTGAAAAACACAGATTTTAAGATGATTGGCACCCTTACATCAATATTTTGTTAAGCCTCCCCGGGGCCTCATGTATCAGATCGTGCGTACCCACAAATCTGAGTGTAAACCGTGCGTATGCCAGTTGACTCAAAGTTTCAAACATGTTCAAAAAAGTGTGTTGTAATGCCATGAAAAGATAAAGCTGTGGCAGACTCACTACCAATTACTCAATTCTTATGAGTATTCCAGTAAGTTAGTATGTACTGGTAAAGCCTATTAATGGCTAACACTGTTAAAACAGCCAGTGGCAAAAGCCATACAGTTCATTGACGCGATGTGGTGGAGGTAAACTTAGTAAGAAACATTAGTCAGTCAGTAACTGTATCAATATCATACACGAATGGCCAATTAGCCATTAAAACAGCCAAGTGCAAAAGAGGATATGTTCAGGGTAGACAAGAGGCTGTACTGACACCAGTGACGTGTACAGCTCTGTAGTGTAATTGTTAATGGCAGTCTTTCACGTGGGTAACAAGGCTTCAACTCTCAAGAGTGCAACACTTGCTATTGCGGGCCAGCTGAACTAGGCTTGCCTGGTTTCTTGTTTGCATTCACTTTTGCTCAGTTATATGATGAGGGCAAATACATTGAGTTGACTGTAACTGTCAAAAAGTAAAATTCCACTAAATATTCTAAGACAACTTGGTATTGTAGACTGTGTAACTGAATTAGGATATTATGCACTCACCATAAACACAATCTCTGCATAATCAATAACAAAGTGGAAGAAGTATATCATGAGGGGAGTCTGACAGAGAAATAGAGTCAGATAATTCATAATTAGAACACAGTGCAAATGATTCATTGTATGACATAGAAACTCTGACATGAATACCACTGATCCACACAATGGAGAGTTAACCAACCTCATGAAAAACATCCCCTGCATATGGTGATACACCCAGGTCCAGGAGAGCCAAGCCTTCGACAACTACAAATAACAAACCATCAGACAACTTAAACATACGGAAGCATTCTAATATATGATGTGGAGTACAATGCTATTTCCAAATGTTTCCTAAATGAGGTATGATAACTGGGTCTTCCTGTCCTAAAACTAGTTTATACTTGAATATAACTAAGCTTCACAAGCTAATGTAGTCTGCTAGCTAACTACTGTGTGCTTAAAAATGAATGATGTATACCTCCTTATCATTCGGTAAACATTGCTTTACAAAGACTGAGGATAAAGCCAAAAGGGAAATTCGATTTTAAACAGCTGTAAATTACATTGTGGCTTAGAAATATTACATACACATCCATGAATCACTGTTGCTATTGTTAAAATAGCTACGTTAACGATAACCGCCTTTGCTTCCTTAGCTTTCTAGGCTGGCTGGCTAACAAGCAACCACTCCACAATACTATGCCAAACATATACCTACCCCTTTTTGCCAAGGGCATCTTGCTATGCTAGATTATATTCGTGGGGACTTTCCATGCATATTACTCTATTCCTTAATAGAGACACGAAACCTTGCTAGATGTAACAAGACTGCGAACTACTGCTGTCCATTCAGCTAGATAGAACAGCATAGCAAGTTACTGTACATGATGTAGCCGACTATGGACTTGAACTGTTAATGATAAGCAGTTGACTAATAAGATACATAAAAGCACCTACCTCTTTTCCAGGCATTTAGTGGAGAAACTACTTCAACCCTTTCTGTTATCAGATCAGCTAAACTTGATCTAAATAATACTGCCCTAATTGTAATAGCTACAATAAAAAGTAGGGTTAAGGGTGCCGCCATTTTTGTTGAGAGGAAGACATTAGCTTCTTCAGCGTCTTGAGAGAGACATTAAAAAAACACTTCCGAGTCACGAAAATTATGAATATTTCATAATAAAAGAGACATAAATTCAATGTATTAACTGTTTTAGAAAGTGTACCTCTCAACATTGCCAAAAATTTAGAATTGATAATATTCAAGGTTAATTTCCCCCAAAAAAGAGGGTGTTAAAACGTTCCTAGGACACATTTCAGACAATGCAAATTACTGAATATGGAATACTTATTGCCGTATAGCTCAAAACTCCATTCATACAATTGGCCATAATGCAAATGACTGTATATGAAATACATATTGCCCTATATAGGAAAAACATTTATACGCAGCAGTGAATGTTTCGTCAGAAATATTCGGTTGAGTCTGTAGATTCAAAATATGCTGGAAAATCAAGGTGCACTGTATTTGCAATTGTTGGCCACATTCCACTGGCCACATTTCAAATTGCTTAATGGTCATCAACAATCTTGCAGTGGAAGTACTAAACACCACTTGGTGATTATTTAACAATTCAGCCAAAGATCTAAAATAGTTGTCAATAGATTACATTCACCGGTCATTAGCCTGCTGTGCCAAATTTAGAGATGTAGGTTAGTCGAAAAAACTGTTTACAGTTTTATGCATTTTCGATAAACAAAATAATGTGAACAAAATATATAAAATAAAGTATACCGATAATACATTACCCATATAATTGAATAGTGATAGGTCCTGAGTGTTGTTGAATGCAGATATGAAAGTCTTTAATAACAACAATATGGAGATGTATTTGCAGTGTTGCTGGAAAATAGTCAAAGGATATGTCACAACAGGAGCTCTTGACTCATGACTGTATCATACGAGCTTGTAAAAGTCATTTAATGTGACAGGCTAGTGAACTCTGTAAATAAAACTTTTCTGGTAAAGATTATAGGTATCGTGTTGGTGTGTAAAGGATATACAGCTGTGCTCAAAAGTTTGTATACTCTGGGAGAATTGGTCAAATTTACACCATTTGTAAAAAAAAAAATAACATTTGGGGATCTTAAAGCGTTTGTACAGGGCCATTTTGGTGATTTCTGTTATCATTATAATCGAAAACAGAGCCAAACAACTGTGGGAATTAATGGCTTCATATGATCACTATTTTTACGTAAAAGGATTGAATGATCAGTCATATTTTCTAAATCAATGCCAAAATTTCACACTTTCTGTCTGGGTATGCAAACTTAGGTACCTAGAGTGGCACAAAATTGGTGGTGTTTTGAGAATATAATAATACCTGTGAATTAAAATGACCACTGAATGGTCATAGCTATAGACATAAAAATGTATTACATGCACACAATTGTATAACACTGAATGTTAACTTAATGGACTCCTTGAAGCGGTATGAGAATAAACTGCAGGGCATTCTTCACCCACTTCAGAAGTATGTGACATTACAGTATTTGGCTTTACATGCAAAAGGTGTGGACATTGTTATGAAATATAAATGTTATGATTGTTCTGGGAATTTCAAAGCTCAAGTACATGGAAGTAGTTGTGGTCCCCATGTGTGCTTGTTCATTAACACGCACACACAGGTATGTTCTATTTTATATGAATTGTCAGAAAAAAGGTTATAGGATTAATTTCAGAACATATTCATCACATGGTGAATAAAAAAATGCTACCATGTACATAGTTACAAGATCAGTCTGCAAAAATGTTATTAGTGTTTCTGAAACTAACCTCTTGGCTCACCTGCCAAGGGGACTGGTAGAGGACAAACATCCACCTGCCAAACATAATTATTAGCAGCCAAAATAATATATTGCTTTTTTGTGTCACATATACATTAATTGCAGTACATTTCATTGAGATAATAAGGTATTACATTGAATACAATGTTTTTATTTCTGATGACGGTTTAGTTTCTCCTGCTTTTATCGTTAGTATACTGGCCAAACACAGAACAACTCCTCACCAAAGCCTTAGCATCATACTGTAGACAGCCTATTGAAACTTTATCTCCAAACCTCCAATTCTCCGCTCGTAACCTGTATAAAAGACACTCTGAGATGGGATCAAATTCTTATTTCCCTCATTAAAATGCAAATCAATTCATAAAGGTTTTGACATTTGTTTCTCTGGATTTTGTTGGTATTCTGTCTCTCACTGTTCAAATAAACCTACCTTTTCAATTATAGACTGATCATTTCTTCAGCAGGGTATTAAATACTTTCCCTGCTCATTGAATATATACAAATATAAAAGGCAATACACAGTCACTCTCACAATGTAACCTAAGGCAGATTTGTTCATGGATAATTTAAATTATAGGTAAAATCTGATAAAACCACAATATAAGCCTTAGAGAAAAAAAGGTCAATGTACATTTCCTTATCAAATAATCCTACTGTAATATGCCTGAATTCCAGTCCTTGTTTTGTTAAACTGTCTGGACCCTACGTTTGTGGTCATGTGAACATGGACTTTTCGTTCATAATCATTCACACCTGCTTTCATTTGTGTCTTATGTGTGTATATTAGGGCGGTCCTTAGTGGAATGTAAAAATATTTCTTAGAATTTGAAATGAGGCCCCTTTGCATTTGATAGATTTTGGTATGAAAGTAAAATTAAACCAGAAATGGAACCAGGCAAGCCAGCATTGCCTGACATTGATACAATAATAATCAATATAGGTGAAAATAACTGTCATTTGCGTCAAGTGAAAGGAAGAGAGAATCGAGGAAACCCCCCACTCTTTAACTGGGCAACAAGTTGTGATCTAGCCTAAATTACCCCAAAAAGCCTGCATGGATGCGTACTTCAATAATCCATCAAATATACATTGTAGCCAGCAAAGTATTTTTCTATCCTGACCCAAGAAGAATGCAAAGATGCCTACTTCAAAAATCCACCAGAAATATTTGCAATATCACCATAAACAGTTTTATTTTAGGCTTTTTATAAAGAAACTACAGAAGGTTGTAGCCGGCAAAGTTTTTGTCTATCCGGAAGAAATCCTAATGCATAATTTGTGTTGACCATCACAACTGGGGAGATTTATGTTATTCTGTGGAATCTCTGGACTAAGGCTAAGCACACATCTTTCAGTGTCAACATAAGTCTTACATGTCCTTACCACAGGTTTCCATTGCCTAAAAAGGGACTTTTCTTGTTCCAGATGTGTTCATCTGGATACTCATGCTGATTTAACTGACTTAATCAGAGTGTAAATCATCCGCCCGGGTCACGGCACCATCTGTTGTATTCTGACCTTTTGAGATCCATGAACAAAGTCAATGCAAGTTAAGTCAAGGGAGAGTCTATTCGGCATTAGTCCAAAATGTTAACCTTCCATAGTTCTTTAATTTTCTCTCTCCAATGATTACAATGCTAACAAAGTATTTTATGCCAGGACAGATAGGTGGTGGTCAGTGGTCATAGCTGACCATTACACAGAATATTATAAGAGTTTAACATACAAAATACCCTTGTATGGTGTATTCCATCCTATGACCCAAGGGTCTATTCAGAGAGTCCTCTGACAGTCACATACACAGTTCCTAGCAGGTGGTATGGACAGGGTATTTGAGACCCATCAGTAATGGAGCATCACAAATCCTACTTAGTGTCCTTCGTACTGAGCAAGCTTAATTCAATTACTTTTCATGCTTAATATCTCTCACTCTGATGTAAAAAATGTTTGCCTTGGGGGCTGCATTCTGCCATTGACAAGGTTTGGGGTCATCGCTGTAAATTTATCATCAACATTTGCTAAAATAAGTTTTATATATTAATATTTCAATGATTATTAGGGAGATGGACATGATCCAATATTATTTTGAAACAGTTAGTTCTTTAGACCTTTTAAAGTATACTGTTTTCATCTGGACTTAGCCTGGTATGACACCCTAATCTCATCATGGCTGGCAGGTCTTCAGTGTCTTTCTTGTTTAATATTAATATTAACTGAAACTGCTTTATCTAATAACTATTTTCAATATGATTGGTCTTTTTAAAAATCTTTAATCTGTGTTTTTCTAGCTGGTAATTTTTCTTTACCACAAATGTCAAAGAACAAACAAGGTATGGTAAATTGCTCCATATTATGCAATTATCTAAATGGGTTTCTGGGAAGAAAAATAATTAACAATTCTGTTTCTAACCCTCTCTTTTACTCTGGTTGTGCTAAATTTATGATTTTCTGGTAGTCTGGAGGGGTAAAAATAGTAAGTAGTTATTGTGTATGCATATTCTGCTAATCCCCATTTATCTTTGCCGAAGAGCTTTCTCTGTCACTTTCCTCGTCCTCACTATTTTCAAAGGAGACAGTGATATGCATGGAAGAATTTTTTTTGCAAACGTCTTAGTAGGAATACACTTCCAACCTAAACCTGGCTAATTCCTTAGACTAAGCTTCAGAAAATGTAATGATTTTGTATAGGTGAAATAATGGTCCTTGAAATGGCTACATTGTAAGTCTACTCCAGGTGGTTCCCCACCAGGGGTTCAAGGATCCCTGGGGGTTCTTGGCCTCTCCATAGGAGGTACCTGAAAAACTAATGACACCATAGGCTTACTAATGACATTAACAAGTGGAACTTTCATGAGGGGGGACTTCAGGGGTACTCCGAGCAGAGCAAAATTCTGTCTGTTATACAATAATTGATAAAGGCTGGGAACCACTGAATGGCTCCTAAGCAGGCACGAGGGACTGACCCTCATATAAAAAGAAAAGTAAAAACCTGCTTGGGATTTGCCCCCCACTAAATGCAAACCGGAACAAAAGTGTGAAAGTTTAATGTTGGCCGGGTGCTTTGTGAAAGCACTTTGTGACAACTGCTGATGTAAAAAAGGATTTATAAAAATAAAAAATAAATAGTTTTGAATGTTGGCACATTCTCCAGAGTGAGCACTAATACAAAGAGTTGCTGTCAAATCATCTCATGACATGCTGTAGAACAGTTTGGAAAATCAATGGGTTGCTAAACCCTACAACTCCCAGGTAGCTCCCAGGTCCCCCCAGTGGTTTTTATAAATACAGTTACTGCACATATGGTTGACATGCCTGTGTGGCATTCTTTACATTAGTCAGAAGAATACAGTCAAATTAAAAACAGCTAAACACAAAAGAGCTTTGACAGCCTTAATTTAGACCATGTTTGGGTAGCCAAAGTGAGGGCCAAAGCTTTTATTTCTTTAGTTTCTACCAGGTGGTTATTTGCACTCACCTGACATACTAGATAAAAAAAGGGCCAAATTAGAATGTGAGAATGAAAACCATGTGCTTTTACCTTTCCCATTATGCCAAAGATGGCACTGTCTTAACTTTGAAACTCTGGGGACTTCAGAATATTTTGCTTTCCTGTAGAGGACGTAAGGACATTGTTTCAGAGAAAGGCATTTTGGATCAACTGCTGGTATTTTTTCAGTCATTTTTTCTTTCTTTCCTAACCAAGTGGAATCGACACCAATCAGCCATAACATTATGACCACTGACAGGTGAAGTGAATAACACTGATAATCTTGTCTGCATAGCACCTGTCAGTGGGTGGGATATATTAGGCAGCATGTGAACATTCTGTCCTCAAAGTTGATGTGTTAGAAGCAAGAAAAATTATCAAGCTTAAAGATTTGAGCGACTTTGACAAGGGCCAAATGGTGATGGCTAGACGACTGGGTCAGAGCATCTCCAAAACGGCAGCCCTTGTGGGGTGTTCCCGGTCTGCAGTGGTCAGTACCAAGGAAGGAAAAGCGGTAAACTGTTGAAAGGTTAATGGGCGGCCAAGGCTCACTGATGCACGTGGAAAGCGAATGCTTGCTAAAAAAGTTAATGCTGGTACTGATAGAAAGGTGTCAGAACACACTGTGCATCGCTGTCGGTTGTGTATGGGGCAGAGTAGCCGCAGACCAGTCAGTGCACATGCTGACCCCTGTCCACTGCCGAAAGCGCCTACAATGGGCATGTGAGCATCAGAAACAGACCACGGAGCAATGGGCGGAGGTGGCCTGGTCTGATTAATCATGTTTTCTTTTACTTCATGTGGATTGCTGGGTGTGTGTGCATCACTAGCCTGGAGAACACATGCACCAGGATGCACAATGGGAAGTAGACAAGCCGGCGGAGGCACTGTAATGTTTTGGGCATTGATCTGCTGGGAAGCCATTCATATGGATGTTACTTTGACACGTACAACCTAGCTGAACATTCTTGCAGGCCATGCGCTCTCCTTCATGGCAACAGTATTCACTCATGGCATTGTCCACTTTCAGCAGGATAATGCGCCCTGCTACAAAACAAAAATGAGGAACACAACGACAAGATCAAGGTGTTGATTTGGCCTCCGAATTCCACAGATCTCAATCCAGTTGAGCATCTGTGGGATGTGCAGGACAAACAAGTCCAATCCCCACAGGCCCCACTTTGCAACGTACAGGAATTGAAGGATCTGCTGCTAACGTCTTGGTGCCACATACCACAGCACACCTTCAGAGGTCTAATGGAGTCCATGCCTTGACAGGTCAGGGCTGTTTTAACGGCAAAAGTGGGGCCTATACAATATTAATATATAAATAATATAAATAGCAATGAATGGAATTCATAAGGTTTAATGCCTTTATAATAATGCACAGAAAGCTCCCATTGCTGATCTGCTATCACACATTTTTAACCCACCCAAAAAACTGTTTGCCATGCTGACCCCACTGGCTCATGGTCAAGAAAGTGCAACTTGTGGAGTGTAAAGTTGGGTTTAACTGTCAGACAGTGTAACCTGTGGAGTGTAAAAGTGGGTTTAACTGTCAGACAGTGTAACTTGTGGAACAGAGATGGGTTTAACTGTCAGACAGTGTAACCTGTGGAACAGAGGTGGGTTTAACTGTCAGACAGTGTAACCTGTGGAACAGAGCTGGGTTTAACTGTCAGACAGTGTAACCTGTGGAACAGAGTTGGGTTCAACCGTCAGACAGTTTACCTTTTGGAGTAGAGGTGGGTTAAACTATCAGAGAGTGTAACCTGGGGAGTATTGTTGGGTTTAACTATCAGAAAGTGTAACCTGTGGAATAGAGGTGGGTTTCGCTCAGACAGTGTACCGTTTGGAGTAGAGGTGGGCAAGCAAGCAAGCTAGTTTATTTATATAGCACAATTCATACATAGGAGCAATTCAATGTGCTTTACAGTGAAAATAAAAATACAAAATGCTATAGAATTAAAACAGCCAGATTGTTACACTTGTCTAGCTCAGCTGTCTCCAGGGGGACTGCATGAACTTCAAATAGTAATATTCCTGTGCACTTACCAGGCACATGTTGCCAATGTTTTAAAACATATATCATCTCACTTGCATCTTCTGAACAGTAACAACAAACATGAACCATAACAGAATTTACCACTGCAAAGCTTGCTGGGATACCTATACTAAAATGGAGTACTAAATGTTGGTTTAACCTTTTAATTTTATCAACATCCTTATTTCCATTATTCTGAAAAATCTGTAAAATCAAATGCAAATTACTTTTTTACAGTGTATATCAAGACTACATGAAACCTGATAGTACTCCTTATGACCAGTAGATGGCAAGATGGTATGTAGTTTCCTCTCCCATGCAGATATTGGCAAAAGGTGGATCCTTTTATATTAGGGATGTTTCTCTGGGTGTATTCACAATTTTTCAACTAGATTGTCTTGTGACCAGTCACATAAGACATTCAGCTTCAGATCTGTCTTAGCACTGAATCTTAATTTGAAAAAGAAACACCTGAATTGTATACTTACTACCAGTTTACTTCCTTGTAATGGAGAATGGGTGCAACAACTCTTCCAAAAGGACATTCTAGTGAAGTTAATTAAATGGATGTATGACTTTTACATATCAAGCTGTGTTTCTTGTAAATTGTAAATAAATACAGAATGCAATGAAGGTCAAATCATTTAAATCCTATATTCAATACAAAATAGTACCAAGACATCATATAAAATATTGATCGTGAGACACTTGATTGTTTCTGGAGAAATATATGCCCACTTTGACATTGTTTTAGCAACATGTACATGTTTTGGAGCAACATTTGCTTCCATACAGACAACATCTTTTTCAGGGAAGGCCTTGCTTATTTCAGCAAGACAATACCAAATTACGTTCTGCAAGTATTACAACAGCATAACTCCATTGTAAAAAAATCTGGGTGCTAAACTGGCCAATATGCAGTCTAGACATGTCACCCATTGAAAAGATTTGGCACATAATGAAATGAAAAATATGACAAAGGAGACCGCGAACTGTTGAGCAGCTGAAATCTTATATCAAGCAAGAATGGAAATACAAATCACGTTCAAAACTGCAGCCATTGATCTCCTCAGTTTCCAAACGCTTACTGAGTATTGTTAAAAGAAAAGGTGATGCAACACAGGAATAAACATGCCAATCCCAACTTTTTTTAAACATGTTGCTGGCATAACATTTTAAATGTATTTTTCTAATAATAATAAAATATCTCAGTTATAACATTTCATATGTTGTCTTTGTACTATTTTCAATTGAATATAGGGTTAAACGATTTGCACATCATTGCATTCGGTCTTCATTTGCATTTTATGCAATGTTCCAACTTTTTGTTGTCAGTAATTTTTGTAGTTTATTACTCAGATTGCTATACTAATCAATCACAAACAGTATCCAAATGAACTCAAGAATCTATGAAAGAATATTGAATATTAGAATAGATATCATCAAAGGTGTAAAATGTGTCACCTCAATATGTCACAGCAGAATACGTTATGCAAAAAGTTAGCCAAGCTAGGAATGCATCGAAAAAATTTTTGGCAGTGGGGAGCCAATCAAAGAAGAGATGTCAGCAGCAATAAGAATAATTTGTTTGTAGGCACCAGCAGGAGACATTATCCTTGAGAGTAAGACATCAACTAAACAGGAAATACAGTGGGATTACACCTGACTCTCTGCTGGTGGCCCTTAATCACTTGCATAGTCTTCCTAGGGAGTCATTTATGAAGTTATTATTCACTTCAAAGTTTCAAATACTGTCTTCAAATATGAATAACTGCAATCACCCTTCACCTTATTGACTAAAACTGCACAAAACTGTTCCTTTAAATGTCTGACACGTTACTGTTTTTGCTTTGTTTGGAGTGTTATGACAGTGTGAGAATCAACACTATTATCTTGACAGAAGATAAGTCTGCCTTGCAGAAGGGTGCAATTAGGTGCCAAGAGCTCTGTTGGATGATACACGATACATAATTACAGTTGTAAGTATTAGAGTTAGTATTTTTCATGCAATTTGGCATGTTTGGAATGGAGGACAAACATTTTGAAAAGATTTATGAATAGCAGCACATTATTTTGAAAATAATTCCCATAATGGCATTTTGCACAATAATTTCCCAAATTTAATTCAGGATTTCACAATAATAACTTGTAATTCTGATATAGATGTATTTTATTTTCACAATAAACACATTTATTTCATAATAATGGGGTGTATTTCCAAGAAACATTTTTCAGGCTTATTCATTTCATGACAGATTTCCCAACAATAACAAGAAAGCATGTCACTTAATGCTGATGACCTCTTGTGAACTGTTTCTTTTCTATATTTGGATGGTGCTTACTGGATACCAAATCTTGGCAATCTGAGAAATCTCATTTTGTCGACCATGGCTGAGCTTCATGCCATAATACGTTTACTGTTATCTTTAACAGATCAAGTTGGTTCCAATAGCCCCGTTAGAAAAGTCAGTTGAACCACATCAAAAATAAATTTACAGAGACCACCCAGAGGAAAAATATTTAGCTTGCAGTCGTCTTTTCTTTATCTCTGCAGAAATATGCAAGATCTCAGTTTTGTATCTTTAAGTGATCACTTAACTGAATTGTTTCTCTTAACTCCTTGTAGGAGCAAAGACTAGGTGAAGGAGAGTCCATTCTGGAGAACTTCTTGAGACTAATGAGCTGGCAATGAGATTTATTTGAAAAGAATGAGCAAGACATGACATCTTATCATAGTATACTTATGATCTTTTTTGTGTATCGTTCATGGCTCCAAAAAAACCTTTTTGAGCATCAATGAGAAACATACCGTTTTTTGATTCCTATTGCCTGGCTTTTGACTACAACTCATGCTCCATGATTTGTGCCTTTGTATGATAAATTGCGCCTCTGCGCTTGGATTCGATCTCCTGACTCTATATTCATTACACATAAAAAAAATGTTTAAGTAAAATGTGAATAACTGATTAAAAACGGATTGTTTTAATATCAAACCTATTTTATGGATAATATAAAACAAACCATCTAATCCGTTTAGATTTCTTCATTTGATCTCAACATGTGCAGGCAGATTTTTAACACATATATTTAGGGTCAGTAATTTTTGGACCTGAGAAAAAAACAGGTTTGCCAATCTTCACTTGTTTTGCTCTTAATCGTCAATAAAAGTAAAAAGAAAAGAGAAATATTAAAGGATCAAAAAGCCACCCAAATGTGACTATTATTTAAAATCTGAAACATGCAGTATCTTGATGGAGTTCTAATGTTAGATGCCCAAAAGGGCTGTGTTTTAAGATAACATATTCCTTAACACAGCATAAAAACAGAGAGTCAGACTGTGACTATCAAGCAGCTGGCAGACTTTACAAATCATGTCCCAAGAAAACAAACAACCGGAATTTGAAGAACCCAAGGCTGAGGACTGGCTGTGTGACGCCTTGGATGACAACGCTGAATCTGGCTATGCTGTCACAGACCCTGACCCCTCACCTCAACCATCTTACCCACCAAGAAACTATCATTTGCTTGACCGGCTTGACCCTCAGCTAGGACATCTTAATCTACAGTGGGTATATAAAAGAATCACCCGCCTGTAAAATAATCACATTTTGTTGCTTTGCAGCCTGAAATGAAGACAGACACAGTTTTTGTTTCATTCAGCTGTATTTACTCAATGTAACTTCCAAGTAAAAGATAAAACACCGACATAAAAAAAATAAAAAAAATCACTGAGTTGGAAAAAGGATCACCCCCTTGTTTCAGTATTTTGTTGAACCACCTTTTGCTTTAATTACAGCCTTTAGTCTGTGGGTATATGTACACTAACTTTGCACATCTAGACGTTGCAATATTTGACCACTCTTTGCAGAACTGCTCAAGTTCAGTTAAATTTGACGGTGACCGTTTGTGGACTGCTGTCTTCAAGTCATTCAAAGGGCAAAGAGAAAGGGTACACAGACAAATATTTTACAATAACAGAATGCATTCAGCAGGTACCTCATCTATAAAAGATTATGCTGGTGATGTGATAATTGTTTTATGAACAGGAATTGCTGAAAATAAACGTGGCAAAAGGCAAGCAGTTCTGCATCAGAATGTACAGAAAGGGAAGAAAATGAGTCTTGTGAAATGGCTTGGTTGGCTTGAGAAATTCAACAGCTGGATACCATCGGAACTAGTTCTTGACCTAGAAATTGTATAAAACTCCAGGGTTTTCAGGATCACGTCATTTGCATTGACTGCGATCAGCATGGGTGACGGTGGTTCCTACATAACGCTGCCCAGTAACTCGTCAAGTCTATCCAGACAATTCGAGTTCAAGCTATACCACAAAAGATATTGATTTGAAAGGTGACAGGGAAGTATATTTCATAGAATTCTAATACCCACATACGTGGAAGGCTTTCACATAGGGTGAAGATGCATTTGAACTACATGACTCAAAACACAACAAAAAGTATGAACTCAACACCGGTTAATACAACGGCATAGGAAAACTAGTGGCAGAGATCAACATTTCTATAAAACCACATGGTGTATGGGCAGGGTATGATTAATTTAAAAATAGAATGTTTATAAAAGGTGAGCCCCATTTAAGTTTAAAATTGGAACAGATATTTGGTTTAAAACCAGGCGATTGGTGGTACGCCCCATGGTACGGTCCATTCCCCACAGATATTCTGGCAGGGTTTAACACATTTATACATCTACACAGATATAATTGATTATCAACGAGTTGGTGACAGTCATGTCCCGCTGTTGAGAACTGTACATATTGCAGGAGGAAAGAATGAATTTGTCACAGTGACTTACGACAAGCCACACAACGTACCTTTTAGCAATTTGATGAGATCTGTACTGAAGTACAATCTGATCAGAATCAGCTGGTTTCATTTGTAGTGGGTGAGGTGATTGCCAAATTACACTTCAGACCCATCAAACAATCTTTGAGACTATAAGATGCAGTCTCAGAAACTCTACGATGATCCTCAAAGATACTACACAACACAGGCCAGTAACGGTTTACTGGGGTATCATGGTAGTACTGCAATGTATGGAGCAGGTCTAGAGGGCCTTTTCCGAGGGCTTTTTCAAGATAGCAATACTTTTGTTGAAGCGTGGTTTCTCAATAGCAAAACTACATATGAAAAATGCCGCAAGGAATATAGTTGGCGATGTTGCCAAGTGTTATGTCACGACAAAAGAAATGGTAGGACGGATCAGGCTTGATGGATATGATTCGAGGTGTTAGAAAGAGACCACCCGGTAGGAGGAGCCTACCAAAGAGTAAAAAACGCAAGAACGAGACAAAAACCAGAGGAACAGTTAAAAGAAAACATACAGCTCGGAGGACACATGATGGGAACACCGCAAGCTTGATTAAGAACATATTTTAGGAAGACGCACTCCTACACCGTATGTCTTCTTGGGTGACCGTTTAATTAGCCAGAGTAGCATCAAATACCCCTACAGAGCCGTTATAGAGAGCATTCTGAATTACTAATGTGATACATTAAATACAGTTTTCAGCAGGTTTGTTTTACAAGGACACCGCAGGTCACATGGATGTTACAGGCGAGAACGATCGACTCACGAAAAGGGCTGCCTATTCAGCGGATAGTACATTTGAAATGGTTGACCCTGTTCAATGTGATATCTTCAAGAGAAACTCTTGTTAAACGTGTTTTCTTAACTAATGTACATTGGAGACTTGTTTGCTTATCTATTACCTAGTATGAAACTCTGGTCTTTGGTTGTGACACACATGTATATATAATACAGAGGATCACTGGGTACTCTGACCATTTATTCAACTGACTAAACCAATAGGGTTATCTGTCCTTTGTTACTTAGGAAATGTAGGAGAGGGGGATCTGGTATTTGCCTAGGGGGCATCATTGACTGGTATTGGCAGATTATAGGGTTACTCTTAAATCTGCCCATCAGTATAACTCAACAGGGCATCTATTGTTTGTCCAGATGCTCCAAGTCCTCTTCAAGACTTGAAAAGGTCACCCGTGTGGGGGAGGACAGCCCTCTCTTTGGGTAAAACCTGTGTGACCTAAGATTGATGGGTAGCATCACCACACCCCTTTAACCATAATAAATACTGACTGTTGTTGTTATTTCCTTTAGAGGCTCCTCAAATTATTATTCTGTAAGCGTGTGATGCATCTCTCTATTTGCAAATAAACTGCTAATTGTGCCAAGATAATTTTGTCTCCGTTCTTGTTCCTTTAAGAGTGTCTATTGATGAAATTTCCATCACAAACGGCGTTGACATAAATGTTTGGATGGTCAGCGGTAACAATGAGTTCTGTCTTATGGGGGCAGGGGATGTGCGTTATCGTTTGCATATATTATCTGCGTCACTATTTGTCAAAAAGTGACTGTCTTACCAGCCGTGAAACTTGGACATGCTCAAGCACTACTCTCAACCACTGCCAAGTAGAGTGTGTATGCTGACATTTAGTCAACCGGCGGGGGGTCGCTTCTGCAACCAGAAAAATCTCTTTTTAGGACCTTTGAACTCACACTTATAACGTAAACGGCATACTCCGGGCTAGAAACAACAGCTGACTTCTGAGGAAGCCGCGAGATTTAATAATACACCCAGGAAACCGTTGTCATTGTTTCATGTCATTGTTTTTCACTTTAGAACTAAAGCAGAGACGATGCTTAAAATTGCTATACAGACACAGTTTAACTATTTGTACACGTGTAACTAGCACAGTGATGCTCTCGGTCCGGTAAAAAAGCCGTTATGGTTATCGCAGTTCAGCCGTAACATCACATCATTTAATTGTATCTATTAATGGCAAACTCATCTGCTGACATATAAACGCTGGTTATTGTCACCATATCGCCTATAAGCTCTTCAACATTTAACAAACACGATTCCATGATACAGCAATAAAAAAAATCAAGTTGCTTCAAGTCGTTACAAAAATGCAACACATCTTACCTAGAAGTCCCAGCATCCGCCCACACACCCTGACAGGTATTCTCAAAGTTGCAAATACTAGTTTGTAGCCATTGTTGCCTGTTAAACATTTCTACCAATGTGAAGAAAACAATTCCCTGTTGTACTACTTCATAAGATGCCTTTAGAAATGTTTTGATTACCTGAGATAACATATTTTGACCTGTCAACGTTTCACCATTGTTCATGCAACTGTATACTTAACCTTCTGAGTCCATTTGTAACGTTTTGCCATACAATGTGTCTTAAAAGTTAAAAAAAACTATTTTTATTTTACCGATCATCATCGATCATACATACACATGTACCAAAATCATAGTTTTTATTTTAACAATAATTGAAACCCAACCACATTACAATCAACCTATTCATTACATGTGGTTTGCCCATGCACTGTTTATTCCTTCAAAATAATATATTTTCTCATGTGATGTTTGTTTACTGTAGTGTTTTGTTGGATTACAAACCTTGTGTAAAACACGGGATGTTATTCAATCTGCATACATTACAGTTTGTACTAGTGGTTATTTAGGGACTGATGCTTTGGGCAGATCTGATCTAAAGGCCCATCTCTTGTTAAAATAAAAAATGGGCAGAAACTCTCCAAAATCCCTGCCCCCTTCTTTATATCTTACACAAAAAAGCATGTATCCTGCCTGTAATTCTGTAATTCTGTGCTTGTGAAAAACAAGAAAGGAAGGTTAACAGCCACTGGTTCTACAACTGTTGTAACACTTATCAGAACATAAAACGCAGGGTTATATGTTATAGCATTGCTGAACCCTGGCGTCCTTATGTTGAACATCATGCCGCTATACAGTAGGGAGAACAAATATTTGATACACTGCTGATTTCGCGGATTTTCCTACTTACAAAGCATGTAGAGGTCTGTAATTTTTATCATAGGTACACTTCACGACACGGGTCGTTGTAATGCTGGAAGACTCAGCCAAGACCCATTTTCAATGCTCTTACTGAGGGAAGGAGGTTGTTGGCCAAGATCTCGCAATATATGTCCCCATCCATCCTCCCCTCAATAAGGTGCAGTCGTCCTGTCCCCACTTGCAGAAAAGCATCCCCAAAGAATGATGTTTCCACCTCCATGCTTCACAGTTGGGATGGTGTTTTGGGGGTTGTACTCATCCTTCTTCTTCCTCCAAACACTGCGAGAGGAGTTTAAACCAAAATGCTCTATTTTTGTCTCATCAGACCACATGACCTTCTCCCATTCCTCCTCTGGATCCTCCAGAAGATGGTCATTGGCAAACTTCAGATGGGCCTGGACATGCACTGGCTTGAGCAGGGGGACCTTGCGTGCGCTGCAGGATTTTAATCAATGACGGCATAGTGTGTTACTAATGATTTTCTTTGAGACTGTGGTCCATCTCTCTTCAGGTCATTGACCAACTCCTGCCGTGTAGTTCCGGGCTGATCCCTCACCTTCCTCATGATCATTGATGCCCCACGAGGTGAGATCTTGCATGGAGCCCCAGACCGAGGGAGATTGACCGTCATCTTGAACTTCTTCCATTTTCTAATAATTGCGCCAACAGATGTTGCCTTCTCACCAAGCTGCTTCTATTGTCTTGTAGCCCATCCCAGCCTTGGGCAGGTCTACAATTTTATCCCTGATGTCCTTACACAGCTCTCTGGTCTTGGCCATTGTGGAGAGGTTGGAGTCTGTTTGATTGAGTGTGTGAACAGATGTCTTTTATACAGGTAATGTTGTAGAAAATCAACCACTCTTTACGAAAAACAAATGCACTTCAACTTAGGACTTTGTAAATCTAATAGACTTAAATGAAAATCATACAATAATGACAGACATTAAAGCCAGGTCCTTCTGCATTTGCGACAGTAATTCACATCCTACGTTAAGCTCATGGGCCACACACAGGTCATCTCTTATCACAGAGTACACTTTATGACCAGCTCATGGACACCCCAACAGTGGATACAAAGGCAGTAAACTTTAGAAATGCCCCTCTCTGGGCTCAAGGTAATTGCCTGCTCATGACTATCTCTCAGCATAAGACACATATATTATGATGAACATAGAAATTGTCTGTATGTGTAATTCGTCCTATCCTAGAAGTAATTTACTGTGAGTGTGTATTCCACATTAATATGTTTATGATAAAACTACCTGATACATTGCACATTAATATTTTCATAAGTATAAGGTTATTTATGCATTATATAGAATTATCCCCAACAGTAACGAGTTCAAACTGTTGAGGTTAATACAGGTAATGAGTGGAGAACATGGAGAACAGGAGGGCTTCTTAAAGAAAAATTAACCGGTCTGTGAGAGCCAAAATTCTTACTGGTTGGTAGGTGATGAAATACTTATGTAATGCGATGAAATGCTAATTAATTATTTAAAAATCATACAATGTGATTTTCTGGATTTTTGTTTTATATTCTGTATCTCACAGACCTCTACATGCTTTGTAAGTAGAAAACCTGCAAGATCAGCAGTGTATCAAATACTTTTTCTCCCCACTGTATTCATTGCCTGGGAATTTAACATTCTGGAACCCTTAGACCCATTTGGTATGCATCAAACATAACCCTCCTGTTATAACACTTGTCCGGTGTGTTTATCAATCTTTGTAAAATATCAAACTTGGACACATAAATGCAATAACAAATTACAAAGTCACCGGCATGCATTTCCTGCTCTACAGTCCCGCTCTACATCATACAGGAAGTCTATACGTCACATCAGACGTCCCACCCACCAAACCGGATGTCCCGTCCACCTGTCAAATCAATCTGGAAGCCCCGCCCCCCAGGATCATAAATTATTAAAGTGACATAATATACCCTATGAGAGGAAGTAGATTTGAAAAACTTAACACAACACAGATGTGCTGACTATCTCTGAACAACGGACCATAGATAAGACGTGTTGCCCTGATACTGATGGGCCCCACACATCCTGTCTGACATGTGACTGTTATAGGCTTGATGGATAGGACCATTGACCATAGGTTGGAGCATACCATACAAGTGTCTTTTGTAAGATGAACCTTTCTTATTGGAGGTTATTTGACTGTGTAATGGCTGG
This sequence comes from Esox niger, assembly GCA_016801105.1. Classification (NCBI taxonomy): domain Eukaryota; kingdom Metazoa; phylum Chordata; class Actinopteri; order Esociformes; family Esocidae; genus Esox; species Esox niger. The sequence continues at coordinate 16,368 of JACXGJ010003276.1, read as the reverse complement.
TTATGACCATTAGCCGCCTCCCTTTTATCCTGGTATAATGATTGTGTTCATTCTGTATTCATTAGAGAGAGAAAAAGGAAAGAACTATGGAAGGTTAACGTTGTTGTCTTATGCTGAATAAAGTTTGCTCTCCCCAGACTTCTGGTTGCATTCATTTTGTTCATTGATATCAGATGAACAGAAGCTGACAGATCGTGCCGTGACCCGGATAGATGATTGATTGGTGAGTCAAACCACTCTAAAAGAACAAGTCAGTTAAATCAGTATGAGTATCCAGAGCAGTAGAACCCTGTGGTTCTGAAACACTGAAAGATTGTTTCCATGAAATACCACAGGAAAAGCTAAGACCTCTTAGGCCACTATTACAGTGATGAAATCTTCCTCATGTTATCAGGAAGTCATTGATAGAAGAGTATCAAGGGACACGTGTATAATATTTGTACAATTGAAGTTAAAGAAAATAATAACATGGTACAGGGACTGCTGCCCTGACATTGTAATTCAAAATGGCAAAATCATTGGCTGATGAAATCAAAAATAACATAAAAATAGATGACTGTTGCCAAGAGATTATTCAAATATATGCCATTGATCCAGAAGATGATTTGTGGAGTTTTTTTGATATACAGAAAATATTGGGAGAAATTCAAAGAATGCCTGATGAATTACAAAAAACACATTGGTTGTTTATTGTGTCATCAGAAATTCAGAAATGCAATGATAAATTCCGCAAAGATGATCTTGAAAGATGTTTGAAGGAGAAATAATATTTCCGGGTGTTGTCTGAACAAATGGCTGAAATGGACAAGGTGAAAATAGGACACTCAAAGCCCATTGGAAGAAAAAACAGGATCATGTCACTATTGTGGAATCCCTGGCCATTGGCAGAATGAATGTCACAAGAAGAACCGGAGGAAAAAGACAGGATACACAGACAGTTGGAACATAAGACATATTGCCCACATGCTGAGCAGCAGCAAGGAAAGATCTCCCATGTATGGAATACAGGAATCAAAGACAGGATTTCTTGGCGATAACCTGAAACAGACGTGAGCTTATATAATCATTGATTAAGAGTTTTAATTGGTTTCCAAAAATGTATTGTACCTAAATATTGAGTAGAGCCGGAACTTATCAAGGAAATCTGCTCAATTCCCTTGATAATGACTTGGCTTATTCAAGTGAATATTAATTTGAAAGCACTTTGATAGTATATAGCATGTTCTAATAGACATTCAAAATAGCCTGTTTTGTTCTGTCATGCTAGAACATGTTTTAATTGGTATTCAAGGAATAGCCTGTTTTGTTATGCTTTGTCATGTTCACTATGTAATTTTAAATCAAAGTATTTATTGCATTGATGATAATGTTTAAAATCATTAGGCCTCAATGGTCTAACAACAATTTGAGTAGGCTTTAACAGGCCCACCGCATGGTAACCATATGCATTTCACTAGCACACATGGGAACATCTAACTCTAGTGATGAATTTAAATTGGTACAATTATAATTTTCTAATCTGGCAATATAGTCTCATGGTTTTCTTACAAAAGCTAAGAATATTGGGTTTTCTCTCTCCTTGCATAAGTGGTAGAATGAAGAATTCTCATGGTGATAGTTAAGGAGATACGCTGTGTCCCCTGACGTCTGAATAGTTTCCACCAAGTTGGAATGTGTGTTCTCTCTAGGCCTCATCACAGGACGACTGATGAGAGAGAAACAATACACAGGGGGTAATTACTTCTTTAAATTAAATAAAACACATGGCTTTCCATGTGCACTGAATTTGGTTCTAAAATGTTACAATTTGGGTTTTAGACAAAAGATTGAGATTACATTCTCATGTGAAATTATGAAAAAAGGGTGAAAAACAGCCAAAGCAAGTTTATTAAAATGTGATGTTTTATCTTCAATGCTGAATTGAGTTTGGTTGAATAATATAGTTTTTTTTGTTTGTATTACCAATGCTAACTGGGATAATACTTGTTTTAAAACAGACACCTGGTACTTGTTAATGGAGTTTAAATTATAAGATGGTAAAAAAAAACACTCTGGTGGTTGCAGTTGGTATTCCACTAGAATTGGGCTGGAGTTTTTCTCTCCTGCAATTTGGTTGTGCAGATTATCCCCTAGTCGGCAAACCAATTTAGTTAGGCATATGCCAAGACACTACAGGAATTTATAAATGCAAGATTGACAATTTAAGAATTTGAGAGCTGTTTGGCTCTGTAAGACACATTTCTCAATAGGTTATATGGTTTATAATTCCTTCACACAAGTGACCATGTTGACCATTTGATGTCATTGATTGTGTTAGTGAATGTTTGCGTTTTTAACATTTTCACTTTGTTGTTTTGATTAATATACAGTTTGCAACTCCATATCGAATGGATTCCAGATCCATCCCTATTACCAATTCTCAATTTTTCATGTCCGTCCCAAAATGATAGCCAGTGCGGGTTCAGGATGGCGCCTCCTGTGGCCGTGGTTCTACTTTCACTCATGGTGTCAATTTCCATTGACTGAATGCAGTGAAAGCAGGGGAAATGTATGATAAGATAATTGATTATGATTGGAAAGAGTTGAGTTTAGGGCTCAAAGCAAATCAAATTGGTACTTACAAGGAGTTACATGAAAATGACGTTTTTTATAACGGAGCTTCGGTATCTGTTATGTTTTACATCTACAGTATATAGTTTTATAGTTTTATTATAGTTTTATTTGGTTTATTTGGAAACTGTTTGTTTGAAGTAAGTACATTTTAATGGTGGAATTACATAGATGTAACTCTTTTTTTTATTTGGCTGAGCAAAGTCAAGTCTGACCGGACAATGGAATCTCATTCCACTGCCATGTGCTATCGAGCATTAATATAGCACATTGAATGAAACATCAAACATCCCAGTTCTGGATGGGAAAGGAAATTTGATAGACCTTTATGGAAACTTGTCTGAATAAGGTGTACACTTCACTTTAATGATGGAACCTCTAAGATCCACCTGTTTTCAGGACTGATCTATTCTCTTCATTGCTGGGAGAATAATACCCAGTGGATGAAAGTCCGATGAAATAGTGAGCCACGCAAATTGTTGTTTTGCAGTTATACTTTCAACAGATCGGGAAATTACAACCCCTTTTCTGATGATACATCACGTCACAGACAACTGAGTGTGTGAGTACCAGCAACATGTTCAAGAAGGATTTCTACAACTACACAGGTTGAATCTGTTTCAAATCTTCCTGACCACTCACATTGCAGAACAATGCCAGGGTCAGACCACTTGGTTTCACACACAATTTCCTCAACGGCGAGATGGGAGAGGAATCCACCGGAATCCATCTGAAGGACTCCACATACAACAGGTCAGAGTACCACGGGACAGTTGACTGAAAATATCACATGGTTCCATCACAGTGGAAGACACTGTTGTGGAATAATCTTAAATTAGTGAAGTGTCGGAAACTCAGTGTTCCTTTACACACCTTCACTGACTTGTTAGGAAAACCAGGCAATTTTCTGGGTCCACATCACACTGACTGCAATAACTGACATTGGAACTTTACATCATGGATACAAGAAAGAGAAGACTGAAGACTAGAACTATGGGACATTTGATGGGAATCCAATGTCCTGGAGCAGAGGGAGCAGGGATGCCGGCGGAGTCAGGAGCAGGGGGAGCAGGGATGATGGCGGGGTTAGGAGCAGGGGCAGCAGGGACGCTGGCAGGGTCAGGAGGAGCGGGAGCAGGGACGCCGGCGGGGTCAGGAGGAGCAGGAACGCCGAGAGGGTCGGAAGCGGAGACACCTCGAGAGCAGGAGGAGGCAAGGGCCCCGCCTCGGGAGCAGGGGAGGATGGCAGGGGCTCGTTGTCCCACCCCTCTGGGGGTGGCAGTATAAATCCCTCTGTTAGCCACTCAGGTGGCGGTGGCGGCAGTGGCTCCTCGAGGCCCCCTGTGGCCCAGGCCCTCTCTGAGGGACCTGAACAGGGGCACGTAACCCCCCCAAAAAAATATTTTGGGAGGCCCTGGAGTGGCGGCAGGCAGCAGAGCAGGCACAGGGGCGGCGGAGAGCCATGGAGCAGGCACAGGGGCGCCGGCAGGCCTTGGAGGAGGCACAGAGTTTGGAATTTGATTGATTGATTGCTTCTGTGGACAGATGTCTTATATACAGGTAACAAGCTGAGATTAGGCGCACTCCCTTTAAGAGTTAGCTGTATGCTAGCTGTAGTCAAGTGTTTTTCAGTTCTGGGTAGCACTATGCTAACTTGCCCAGCCATGTTCTATTTGTATTGACTTGAAGGTAATATGTTATATCACTAACACTATCTAGCAAACAAGCAAGTTGATTTATATAGCACAGTTCATACATAGAAGCAATTCAATGTGCTTTACAGTGAAAATAGAAATAATGCAATAGAATCAAAAAATTCAGATCCATCATCAGCAGATTGTTACATTTACACAGAGGTTATTCATCTGATAGCACCAGAGCTTGCATTACAATTGGTAAAAGATAGCAAGATATACATTTAATAACAAAATAAATCAAGAAGATAAATATAAAATACAGCATAATAAAACATAGAATAATAAAATAGAAATCGAATATAAAAACATAGGAAGCTATAAAAGCTGTATGACTAAACAGTGCTGTTATAAAATCATAGGAAGCTATAAGGCTCATAGTGTGGTTAAGTTAAAGAACTGTCATAGGCACGTGAAAAGAGAAGTGTTTTCAGCCTGGATTTAAAAATGGACACGTTTGGTGAACGTCTAAGATTTTCTGGTACTTTATTCCAGTTGTGTATAGCATAACTGCTAAACACAGCTTCTCCATGTTTAGTTTGGACTCTGGGTTCGACTAGCTGACCTGAGTTCATGGATCTAAGAGCCCTGCTCGGTTTATATTCTTCAAACATATCAGAAATGTATTCAGGTCCTAAACCATTCAAAGATTTATAAACTAGAAGGACCACTTTAAAGTCTATTCTGTATCTGACCGGAAGCCAATGCAAAAATTTTAGAGCTCTGTCCTCTTGGTCCTGGTTATAAATTGTCACTAGTACATTCATTGGAGTTGTGTTCATTGGAGTGTTGTGTTACGTTCAGGATATGTTAGGTTGTTAGTATGGTTAACATTCTAGCAGCTGCATTCTGAATGAGCTGCAGCTGTTTTACAGTCTTTTTGGGAAGTCCAGCTAAGAGGCTATTATAGTAGTCAACACTACTAAAGATAAAAGCATGAATGAGCTCCTCTTGGTCTTTTTGGGACACCAGACTTTTGATTCTGGATATATTTTTCAGATGGTAGAATGCCGTTTTGGTGAACAATTTGATATGACTATTAAATGTGAGGTCTGAACACCAAGAGTATCTAACCTACTTTATAAATAATCACATTTTCAATGTGATTGTATTATGAATAGTTTATATTACTTAGGCTATTGTTCATGAAAAGCTCTAAGTACTGTACATGAATGGATGTCCTGTATAAGCCTTGAAAATAACAGTACAAACTGTGTTTTCTTGCAAAAAACAACAGTTTATGTCCTGTGCCAACATGAACAAATTACACTACACTCTGTTAATGCGTTTGTAAACAATTAATAAAATAAGGGTTATCATTGTTAACCGTTTGTTCATGTCCTGTTCATCAATGTTCATTCAAGGTAACTATTTGTCAATGGTAATTAATGTACCCTAATTTGAAAGTGTAATCAACGTAGGATTGTTGAAAGTATTTTTTTTAGGAAACATTTGTTGTGCAAAAACACCAAAGTACATTTCTTACTTTTGTTAAGGTATTGAAAAGCATTTGTCAGACTTAATTATATCTTTATGACAAGTCTAAATTGGACCATTCTACCTGAGATAGAAAACAAAACTATGACACTATTATGAGTGCATTTGACAATGTTATTACACGTCATGGCATCTTTCTGTCAAGTCTAATTTGTACCGCTTTACTTGAGGTCCAGGAAAATATTCATGACACAATTATAATTGTCTCATGACAACCAATGTCAAAACCAACCACATATGATAGTTGTATTTAATGCTAACACATACAGCTAAATAGTTTATTTTAGTTCAATAAACAGGCCTGCTTTTACATGTTTATGACAGGTTATGTTTCTGACTAACTGCGTTTGGCAGTTGCTGCTGGAAACCGCCCAGCACATCACTGGTACCCAGCTCCCGGCCATCGTAGACCTCCAGCACAAGTGGTGTCTGCACAGGGTGTGCGGCATCATCAGGGACCTTTCAAATCCATACCACAAACCGTTTGCCCTCCTTCCATTAGGCAGGTGGTACAGGTCTCTTTGTTCCTCCACTAGCAGGCTCAGGAACACTTTCTTTCCATCTGCTGTATCCCTGCTGAACTCCGTGACCCATCACATAACATACCCACACTTTGTACTACTGGATGCTGACACTGCCTTGCAAAGTCAGAATTATTTGTTATTACAGGTACATGTCTACCTCAGGAACTTCATTGCCGCTATCCCTGCATTTCAGTTGCACATGTTAGCCAACTCCTTCAATTTCATTGTACTGTACTTGTTCAATAACAATAAAGTTGAATTCAATCTAATGTTGTCATGGTTAATTTCAAGTTGTCATAACAAAGACATAGGCAGGTGATGTTGTCTCAGTTAACGTCAAGTTGTCATAAAGACATTGACAGGACATTTAGTCTTAGTTAATGTCAAGTTGTCATGACAAAGGCATTCCAAACAATGTTAACCTTGCATAAAAATGACATAATCAGCCGAATGACACCTAATGACAACATTCATAAATGTTCAGAATGATTCCTTCATGTGTCAAGTCATGGTTGTCATTATCATAACAATGTCATGTCACTCTTATGCACACCCCTTCAAATAAAGTGTTAACGAATATTTTTTAGTGCTACTATTTACAGCCCCACCCTGGGCCATACACAATGTTCCTCAGTGAGTTTCCAGAATTCTTGTCTAACCTTGTATTCATGGCAGATATTCTTCTAATTTGGGGCAATTTCAGTATTCACATGGAAAAGTCCAATGACCCCCTTCAAAAGGTCTTTGAAGACATAATTGATTCAGTACGTTTTGTCCAACATGTCTGAGGGCCTACCCACTGTCCCAATCATACCTTAGACGTAGTTGTGTCATGAGGAATAGATACTGTGGATTGAACCCACTTGAACTCCAAACAATGAGTTTTAAAAGCCGTAGTGTAAATTCTCTGACTGCCTTTTTTAATACCCTTCCAGGCCCATACATTGATGATGACAGAGGAAATAAATCTGCAAAAAATCTAATCAAAACTTTTAATCCGTAGATATGTTTACACCACTAAAAAGAAATATTCAACAAAAAACTTGCTTCCTAGTTCACAGATTACACTACAGAACTCAAGCAAGTCTCCAGAAAGTTGGAGTGAGAGTTCTGCTTCACCAAGTTGGAAGCCTTTAGACTAGCCTGGAAAGACAGCACAGTGCGATACCGAAAAGCATCCACATCTGCTCGATCAGCCTATTTCTAAAACCTGTTTGTGGTTAACAAAAACAATCCACATTCTTGCCAGACAGCGGAAGCGGAGATGGCCAAGAAGAGCGAATCTCTCAAACTGACTGACTGAGTACCCCTTGTTAAATAGCATAGTGGTTAGAGAAGCTGACCTGTAAACTAAGGTCCCGTGATCATATCTCCTCAGAGGCAAAGTGAAGTGCATATTATGAATTATTCTGTATAGACGAAAACTTTGCTGGCTAAAACCTTCAGTCTCTACATTATAATAAGTCTGAAATTAAATAGATTACGGTTATATTGCGACGGTTTCTGGTGGATTTTCGAAGTGGCTACAACATACAGTAGTTACATTATAGTAAGCCTTAACTAAAACTGAATACGGTAATATTGTGACTGTTTCTGGCATGGAAAAGTTCATCTTCAGTCTTGCTAGCAATTGCTCAACACTTATGATTATTCCCCAGGAAGTTAGTAGATACTGGTAAGCCTATTACTGGCTAATAAGATTTTAAAATGGCCTACTTGTTGGAAGAGATGCTTTGGTGGAGGTAAACTTAATAAGAAACCTTAGTCAGGTTAACACAATGCTCAATGGTGTCTAGCGACTGCTGAAACGTGTAATGCCGTGGCGTGGTGGTTAAAGACTGTGCCTCCCACGTGGAAGATGTACGTTTGAATCTATTGAGAGCAAAATGTATACATTTTAATTGTAATAAAACAGTTTAAAGTTATACAGTATTGCGACAATTTCTGGTACATTCCACGATTCTCTTGTCTTTTTACTTGATGAAAAAGTTAGTTATAGTCACATTTATTGATCGTTATTGTATCAGTGTCATTCATGAATGAAAGAAAAACGTACGTTGTTATGCCATGAAAGAAAGAAATACGTTCTTATAACATGAAATTAAATAGCTTTGGCAGACTCGCTAACTCAATTCTTTTGACTATTCCAATAAGTTAGAAGATACTGGTAAAGCCTATTACTGGCTAATATGCTGTAAAAACGGCTAGTGGCAAGTATCAGTATCATTCATGAGTGGCAAGTTAGCTGTTAAAACAGTCAGTGGCAAAAGAGGATTTGTTCAGGGTAGACACAAGATGATATACTGACATCCTTCAAATATATAGCGCTGTAGTATAATGTAGGACACAGCCTTCCACATGGGCGACATGGAAGGCTGTGTTGTCAAATCTCGAAAGGTCTACGCTTTCTATTGCAGGCTGGCTGAACTAGGCTTACCTGGTTTCTTGTTTTTCGATTTAGTTGCATAGTTAACGAAAAAAAATGCTAAAAAACTGAATTGGGGCTTCACTTTGTCACGCCTCCACCCCTGCGAGCGTGCAGGGGCGGGCACTCGCGTCCCTGACCTGGTTACGCACACCTGTTTCTGCACCTGTTCCCAATCACGACTCACACACCTGTCCCCACTCCCCTCATCACTCACAGTATATATGCAACTCCCTGCCACTCCTTCCCTGCCGGATCAATGGTCTCTGTTCGCAAGCCACATCCCGCTCTTCTCAGACCTTCGTCTCGCCTGCCTGTGTACCAACCATTCGCCTGTTCCTGACAACCTGCATGATCCCTGCCTGTGCTTCTGTTTTCTGTTCTTGTTCCGACCTCCTGCCTGTCCCAGACTACTCTGCCTGTTCCTTGCCTGTACTTCTGCCGCCTGCTCGGTTTCCGACCTCGCGCCCGTCCCTGACTACTCTGCCTGCCTCCTGCCTGTACCGACGTTCCCGATCCGTGAGCCGCCTTGCTGCCCGTCCTCGGCTCATCCACCTGCTGCGCCCTCTCCCCCTCCTGGTCCGCGCTTGTATCCTTGCCTGTGCCAGTGACACACTTGAGCAGTAATGAATATATAAACCTCTTTGATGAAAATATCATCCCCATTCAAAAACTAATGATTTTCTCCTTAAATTGGTATAGCCTTCAAAACCTCGAAAAATCTGTTCCCCAACAACTGAATGCCCAGTCTTGGTTCAGACCCCATCATAGCACTGAGACTGCACTTGTGAAGGTAATAAATGACCTTCTAATGGTTTCAGACAAAAGTGCTGCCCTTGACACCATTGATCAGTCCCTTCTCTTGGAGAGATTGGAAACCCATATTGGATTTCTTTGACACGTTCTAGACTGTTAGGGCTACTTTTTTTTAACCATTTGGCCAAGGGCATGTGAGCCGGGGGGGTGGGGCAGAGGGGACAGGTCCCACACAATATTAGAAATAGGTTAAAGTGTCCCCCCTGATAATGTTGTTTTGCCTAATACTTTTATTTTGAATAAATGACACTTTGGAACTTGTCTAGGCCGAATCCCACATTCTTATTCATTCTTTCATGACGAGCAATGTGTGTAGGCTGGCGAAGTGGATTACTGTAGCTAGAAGTTTTGTTTACACAGCAAGTACAACATGTATAAATGTCAGTAGTAAATGTGTAGTTAACATAGTTCAGGCATATTTAGCTAGCTATCTTAATTTTCAAGTTTAATCCAACAAACGTTACTGTGCTAGTAGCTTGCTTGCTAGATAACAGTGAGCTGTTCCAATGACTGTGTGAAAAAGTGAAAAATTATTTGAAAAGAACGCCTGCTAAAATGTTTTGCACAGTCTCTGTCTTAGTCTTCACCACAGGGTCTGCAAGTAGCTAGCTAAGTAATGGACATGCCACTACCAGTCACAAATGGAGTGTAAGTAGCTAAGGTTTTTAGTAACAATCTCCACACATCTGGCAATTTCACTTTAGATGTTTAGAATCATCTAGATATAACTGTGTGTTCAATATTTTTGAACACACAGCTTTATGCTATGTATGATCATGGCAGTAGAGTGATGAACATGAACAAACAGGCACAAATCAACAGGTAAATCATTGATTAGTGTCACGCCAAGACAGACTGTTGATCTGTCATTATGTAAATCAATCAGTCATTGAATAGGATCTCTGATAAACGGACAGCATCCGAATTTAGGGGTGTACTGTATGTGTTTACTTTATGCAAAAGAGAGGCTGTCATTACAATAACACTGCTCAGAAAGGTAGTCAGAGTGAGGGAAAAAGAGGCCACCAACCAACAGGTAAGACAGTGAGAAGTATTCATTAAAGGTGGTCTATAGGAGCAGATTGGAAAACTTAAAGCTGTACTAACATGCCTGGCTGGACTAACATGCCTGACTGAGATGTTATCAACATCACTGTAGTATTAGTCATTTAAAAAAATGCACTCAACCAGACTACCTCCGAGCGAAACTGTGTCGATCACACTGGTCCTATTCACACATCATTGGTCAATAACGCCTCTTTTTAATCAGAGCATGTCAATATCTAACGTAGTCATCGACAAAGAGAAACAAACTAGAAGTGGATTCTAGAAGTGGAAAAACACATATATCTACATATTAAATACACATTTTGGTGACTACACTAACATTCACACTGTAGTCAAATGGGTCCCCTCCCAATATCAGTCACTCCTATGCCTTTGCGATGGGCTAATAGTTGATCGTGTAGATCTGCACAGGTGAAAGAATTAATCAGGGTTAAAAGCTTTTATGTTTATTCAACAGTCATAGTACATGTCTCCAGGTTTTACAATCACAGCTCTGGCCTGTATTCGTTTCTCTCCCTCTGCTGATTCCAACCATCTAACAATTTACCTTGAGTTTGCTTATGTAAAGCAATATCCCAGGATGGTTGTGTCTACTACCATATCTTACTCCATGGAAATAGATTAATCAACATATGGTACGACTAAACAAGCCTCTTGGAATAGTGACAGGTGTATCATACATGTACATAATATTAGGAAGTGGAAGTGGGTTTTATTTGTACTTTTGTACTTTCAATTTCTACACAAACAGTCGGAGGCAGGGCTATCTCCCAAAGTGTTCTGATAGATTGGAATGATCTGCTGATTACATTTTGAAACGCAGAGTCAGTGCAAACTTTCAAGTATCTACAAAAAAAACTTCAGCAAGGTCTATGATTAAGTGTAGTCTGGCCCAAGGGTGTGAAGGTGAACAGAAAGGCTTGGATACTATCCTACCTTGTTGTCATGCCAGATGGGCTCTCATCTCCACTGGGATGTCCTCTCTTCAGTTCCACTTGGGAGTGGTCATTGGCTTACTATTGTCACTCCATTGCAGCCCTCTTGCAATTGGAGTGAACTCTGTGGGCGATATTCAGCCCTCTTTCAGGTTGGTTGCAGTTGGTTGGTGTCCTTTTGGTTAATGCATGACAAAGAGTGTGATGTGATGGCAATTCCTTCCCTCTTGAGGATGGAAGTACAGAGACAAAATTCTCTTGGCACAATTAACAATTTATTAGCAAATAGTGATGCACACAGAAACAAGGTCGGTGGTATGTCTAAGGTAACTAGAGAATCCTCGATACTTATACATGTATGGGGATAAGAATCTCCATATTAATTCTGTAAGGACAACATTTGTTCCTTTAACCCTTCCGCCCCCCCAAGGGGCCAAAGACACTATAAATGACCCTTTCATCAGCCAGCCACATTCCTGAAGTACAAAGAACAGACACACTGATGGTTTAGGCTGATTAACAAATGGTCAGAGGACATAAGGATCCACTGATTTCATTCAAGGCACATTCCTTTGTTTTTGATGGTCACTGAAGAATGTGGGTTTAAGATCAAAAGATAAGTATGAGAGTGTTCAGAATTTCAGCTTTCATTTCCTGGTATGCACATCTAGATGTGTTAAACAACTCAGGACAGACCACCCTTTGTTTGAACCCACCCATGAGTCAATAACTTGTCCAGGTCTAGAGGGTCTTCTGCACATCCTCATATACTCTTGTGGCCTGCCCTGAAAGGAAACTGGAAAAACTTCCTGTGTCTGTGAACGATCGAGAAATGGGAGTAAGCATCCTTGAAGTTTATGGTCGAACAGAAGTCTCGTTTGATCGAGCCAGGCTGACATGGTACAATGATGACACCACTCCCAATAATGCTCTGAGAGAGATGAGAAACATCTCTGAAACCGCTAGCCGGCGCTTATGTTTAAGGGAGGTGGCGGTTAGGGAGGACAGAGTAGATATAGATATAACTCCCAGAGAGGACTCACTACTCTGAACTTTGTTAGCAAAGCTCTTACCATTGTACTGAAGAGGGAAGAGCATGCACAAGCACCAGCAAAAACATTAAACGACCTACAGGCTACAGGGTAAAAATGAGGGAAAAGCCGCTAATATGTGCCACTGCTCATATCCAACAGGGCAGGCACAGAGACAGAGCGAACGCTTGCTGAGTCTCCAATAGCCACCGAAGAAGGTGAACTAAGACAACGCCCGAGTCTGCACAAAAGCACAACTTACACCTAAGCACCGTTTAGTTTGTTAATTAAAAGAAACTGCTCGTAAGGCCGAGTCTGCGATGCCGTCAAGGAGGAAGAGATAGGGGCCATGAGGGTGATGTTGCCACACAGCCTGCTCCATGTCTAGTCAGGGCAGTCTGGGTTTCTGCTAACTGCTAGCTAACATAATGAGTGACCTGCCATTCAATGCAGAGAAAATGAAGTCTGGTGACAGAATTGTGTTATTGTATTGAATAGTAAAAATAAAATGTTTAACATCCTTTGTATGAACTACTCACTGAAAGTCAACCACCAACGACAGACTCTCAGATGCACCTTACCTGCACGATGTACCACTGCTAAGTGCTGGGGGCAGTGGATCAAACCACGGTGAGGTAAAGGGCTTTGGTTCTGACCTTATTCATAGGAACATGGGCTCTCAACACTCATAAGACTATGGGCCCTCAGAGTAATGCATACTCTGATGTTTGTATGGTTCTCAACAGTTTTCTCGATGGCCAATTAGCATGTCAAATGAAACAAGTGAAACTGACAAGCTCATGGATGGCATACAACCACTGTCTACTGTAACATGCTATCCCCAATATGATGGTGAGGTCACGACAGCTCCATCATCTCCCAGTTTCCAGTGGCTCACGAACACATCCCGGACTTGTCATGTGTCTTGTCGCTAATCATCACTTGCACTAGTTCCCAATTCCCTCATTAGTATGTGTTTGAATGTTGCTCCTCTGCTCCCCTCATTTGTCGGTCATTGTTGCTTGTCATTGTGTGTCCACGGCAGTGGTGAGTGCCGGTTTTTAAAGCCTTTACTTTACTTCACTTCGAGTGCTCTGTGTTTCATTTCAATTAAAATGTACAACATCGACTGCCACTCTGCCTGCGCCTGGTTCCTTCTCTCCACTACACATACCCATGACACCCAATCAATGTCTTCACACAGAATGTATTTTGAAGCGTCTGAGTATAAGACTTGTTTGCAATTTTTTGGACCAGTTGTTTTCCATGGAATTCTTAAAGCTATTTACTACAACTTTCATCTCCTCAGTGAGGCAGTTTTCATACTTCTGATCAAGTCAATAACATTCCAACAGATTGACCATGCTGAAAAGCTGTTCTGAAGCATTTGCTCACAGAAAAGCCACCTTTAAGGTGTACTCTGCTTCAATATTCTGCTTCAGTTATTGCCTTCTTTCAATTACAATTATTTTAATTGTTACCCTGCTTAGTAATGTATGATTGTACAGAACAATTTGACATCATGTCAATAGAGTCGTGGGAGAGTTAGGACCACAGTCAGACTTCCTGGTAATAGTTAGCTGAGGCTTATACATGTGCGTACATATTCAAGACATGTGCATACATGTTTTTTTTCTCAAGGGTAAATAATGTACTCTAAACAATGTATCCCTATTTTAAAGACCTTTCAATATGTCCCCCTGGTGGGAATAATGGCACTTCTAAAAATAAATCCGATTGGAAAACATTCATTCAGAATCCTTCCAGATCCTTTATCTTTCAACTAGACTTATGGACTGCCCGTATTGAATCCACAGGTTTTTAATGGGTTTCAAGTCACAAAACTGAAATGTTCATATTGATGTCTATAAACTTAATTTGTTTGTTTGCTTAGGGTTATTGTCTTGCTGTAATAGTGTCTTTTTCTAGTGACTTGTTCAATTGTATCATTCATTCGAACGTTTGACAGTGGATTACTACATGATCACGTGCTGCATACCTAGTCCTTCAGGTCAGTTCTCCATTCAACTATGTCTATGTACATTTGCAGAGAAAAATAGATCAAAGCAGGAAATGAATACAGTTATTCTATAACTGATGTCATGAAAAAAAACAGATGAAACCCCAACCGCTGGCTTCCAGCTCAGTAGCCTATTCACTTTCTAATAGCTGTTAGTTTGACGTTTTCTAGAACAGGTATGAACTACTAATGGCCTAAGGGCGAATAAAAAAAATCATGTTTGACCTTAAATTTGTTGTAAAGTTAGTACCAACAAAATATATACTGGAAACCAAACATGAAATAGACCTGATGTAATGTCTTGCATGTTTGTACATATAACGGTAATTTCAGCATCTATGAAAGCTATTGTGATGTCTTTCCAAGTATAGCTGATGTTTGAGCCATAAAACTCTTAATGATACCTATTACAGAAATATCAAAGTAGTGAAAACATGTAGTGTTCAAAGGGTTATTAACATGAACTAGCATCAGACCTTATTAACTTTTAAGGTATTTCTTAATAAGTTAATCTGTGGCCCCCTGATGACCAGTACATAGTACTCTGTGGCCCCCACACCCATCCAGGTTGCTCATCCCTGATCTAGAAACTAGTATTTGATTTGTAATGATAAAGATAAATCATGGAGTAAAACAAGCATTTAGGGGAAGATATGTTAACGCACTATGATGATGAGCATTCATTGGTGCCCAGAGGGAGGAATTACGGACTCAAATGAACAAAATGACTCGAAATAATCAGACTTTTTCCTGAACAACTCGACAGGATCCAAGTCAGTAGAAAAGGTCGAACTACCCATCACTAGTTTACACAGCTTACCATTTTACCTTACGGGTTATGTAAAGTACTTTGGAAAGGGTTTTTAAACCATTGCTTTCTACTTCAATATGATTGGGCTACGTCTCTACATTACGTGGTAAATGTCTGTCAGCAATTCAGTCATTCCAATTAATACATAACCCTTGATCTTCCAGAATCTGACTATATCTGAACATACCCCAAGGATGTTAGCTTATTGTAATTTTTTTGCTTCCAAACATTGTTGGAAAAAAGGTAATTTCTCAAAAAGGCATTACTGTAATAAAATCTAAATATTCTTAGCTTCTCCCGCATACACAAAATCTGCAGTAGTCTGATGTTTTGCTCCATAACCACCAACATTGTCAAAACGTTGCAGAAGCCCCAAGCATATGAATGCACTTTGCAATTGTGAACACCCGCACGCAACGTTTACCCCTCATTCACACAAAAACGGCATGCCGTTGTTGAAAGCGGAAGCGCTCCACACACAGCTTCAGCCCTGCCTTCACCATCCTCTCCAGCACTGCCCTCCACAAGGACCATGCAAGACGTCCCTTCCACCGACACAGGTACATGACCGAATTCCCCAGCCTTGGTGCGCCCCCCCACAACGTTCTTATCTTTAGCTGTAGTCCCTTCTGTGCCAGTGTACAGTAGCCATCCTGTAAGATAGGGTGGGTCTAGGATCCATACCACCCCTTCCGTACGAACCCCCTCCCGTTTCTCTATGGTTTATCAGCCGAATAACAGTCCCGAATTAATGACCAGGTAGGCCACACCCCCAACAAACCCAGTCACTAGGACGACGGTGAGGAATTGCATCAGACTGACATGGAGACAGCAAGGAGATGGCCCGAATCAACTCACTTATTTCAGTTGCCAACAATGACTTGTCCAGACTCACGCCGCATTGTTCTGCTGCTCTCACCACGGCCGGGACCTCCGC
>JACXGJ010003275.1:0-55406 GCA_016801105.1 Esox niger | reverse complement strand
GGTGGGCTCTCATCGCCACTGGGATGCCCTCCCTCCAATGCCATTCGGGGGCGGAGTCACTGGCTTGTTGTTGTCTCCCTGTTGCACACTTGTGCAATTGGGCTGTGCCCTGCTGGCAATACTCGGCCCTCATTCAGGATGGTTGCGGTTGGTGGGCGTCCCTTTGGTTGATGCTTGGCAATGTGGGTGGATTGATTTCCTGCCTATTGGGCCCTGTCCGGGGCCTCCTCTGGATAGGGCCACAGTATCACTGGAACCCCCTGTCTCAGCCCCAACGTCTTACGCTGCTATATTATTGTGCTGGGGGTGTAGGGTCTTAATTTTCCCTGTTTTCTGTCGTTTTAAACTTAGGAGGACATGAGGTCTGGAGCCACATCTAGGGAGTACCAGGCTTGACACGTTTGCGGTCCCTGTCCAAAGTCCTCCTGGTTGTGTTGCAGATCAAGACGATACCTGACCATTTCAAGCTGCCACTCTGCTGATCCCCCCTGTCCTTGTCCCTCTGGTTTTGCCTCCAATCTGGACTAGGTTTAAATAGACTCCGGGCTTAGCTCACATACATTGAATTATTAAAATTTGGACTCTTAATATGTTCACCTGGCACAACCAGAAGAGGACTGGTCACCCCTTGGAGCCTGGTTCCTCTCTAGGTTTCTTGCTAAATTTGGCCCTCTTAGGGAGTTTTTCCTAGCCACTGAAGTTCATCACTATTGTTGTTTGCTCCCTGGGGTTTAAGGCCGGGTGTTTTGTGAAAGCACTTTGTGACAACTGCTGATGTAAAAAGTGCTTTATAAACTAAATTTGATTGATTGATTTGACCTCATGGATTTTGTCGATGCTCGATGTCCACCAATTTTACAGACTGTAGGGTGGAGTAGGGATTGCTCCTGTTAAATGCCAAAGTTGTTGGACAGCTTGTGGTTTGGTATATAGTAGAGTTAATGAAGCCATGATCTGTATGCGGTCGTGGCCCAAGTCCTGGGCATTTGTGGATATCTGGTTGTGGCCGACCTAGTAAATGCATATTCACTTTTGGTATTCCCTGTGCACTTGGGACCCGATTGGCTGCATTTTGTATTTCTTGGTGGAATTTTTTTATCTCCTTTTGATCTGGAAGTTTTTTTGAAATCGCCAGGATTTGCTTTGTTTGGTTTACACTTGGGTGAACACATTCATTGTGATTTTACAGTGATTCTTTGGCAAGGCCCACTCTTTCAGCCTTTGCCTAAGAACCGACCCCACATCATGGAATTTGCTTTCCAGTGTTGTGCGGGTGGCTGGCACACGTGGAGGTATTCGCCTGTAATTTACAAGAATAATATCCTACCTTTAATCTAAGTGATAAATTGGTAATTGATACGATGATGCTTTCCTAATGTGGTGAAATATGGTCTCACGTTTTCTTATATAAAGTTAAAATATTGTGTTTTCTCTCTCCTCATGTGTTGCATAAGTGGTTGAATGAAGAATCCACATGGGGATGGTCTTTAACATTTAGAAAATACTGTTTCCTATTAAGTCTGGATTCGCATCCCATATACTGTAGTCTTAGCCTCAAAAGAGTGACATAGCCATAGCCTGTTTCTTCTCCAACTTCCCCAACAAGTCTGTAAAATTTGATTTCCTAATTACATTGTTGAATTGGGTTTGGTTAAATTATGTAGTTTCACTTTGTATTTACAGTGATGACGAGGATAATACTTGTGTTTTCTGATCTAGATTGAGTGTTTGAGGGGATTACTAACTGATTTTACCTTTACTTCAGTGATATAATACATCTGTTTTCTGTTAACATCGCCCTGAGTTTTTTTCCCCTATTTTCCGACCAGCAGTTGCTGTGTTGATAAGGTAAACAATTTTTCAATTTTTTTTACATACAGCACCGATATTAGATTAGTAGGTTTATTACTCTGAACTTTCAGTTAATGTGAGATATTGGCTAAGTTGAAAGCATGACGTCTTTTACTACATCTAGTTTGAGGCCCATGTCAGATTTTATTGTGTGGAAACATATTTTGTTACCATTTTACACAATCCGTTTGGCCTTTATGGCCTACCATCAGTGGGTAAAGTCCTGAGCTCCAGGTAGGGGGGCAGACCCCCCTGGGATGGCCTCTACAAACTATTCCCATTGAATCAGTGTAGCCTATTTCTGCGGGTGAACTTTGAGTGTCCTGATTGATCTCACCTGTGGTAATTTCCCCAAAATGACTATATTTTGTTTTGGCATAATAAAATGTTGAGTGCAAGCTGAATATATTTTCCTCTAAATAAATTTCATTTTGGAATGTATGGTTTTACAACTAACTTGTAGTGAAGATAGAGACCTGAAGTCATCCCCCATTGTTGATAATTAGAACAATCTTGATGTTGAATCATGTAAGATGCATGAAAGTTCTGATTTTGGTTTTGGCTGACTGCTACTATTTAGAATAATATCGGTAATCAAGCATGGATGCATAGGAGTTGGAGGCATTCCCTAAACTACAGGAGGTTAGCTGAGACATGATGTTATTTTTGTTACGATATAGTTTGGCCATTGCCTGTGGAAATGCACATTTTGATATGCTGGTTTGGGTGTTGTTTCACTGAGTAAAACACTTTTGTCAATGTGTTATACAGATTATAATTCCTTCACGTGAGTGACTATTTGGCACTTTGCTTTAAATGGGTTATTTGACCTGTTCGATCTCCTTGGAGGAGAAACAGATTTATTGGTGACATTATCAACATTGAGCTTTCTAATTTGTCTACACTGAATACTTTGTGTTCATTACTCTGGTTTTGATTGGTTACGACCATCAGCTATCTCTCAAACAGTATATAGGTCAAAAGCCAAATTGACACTGGGTTGAGACTTTCTTTAAAGTAGAGATTTTTAAGAGAACATTGTAACTATTACTTTGAGAGTTTATCTAGTACAGACGTCAGTTGAACAGTACAAAAAGATGGAAATTGTATTTGGTTTCTTTATTTCCCTGTGTAAAAGTGTAATATATTTATAGCTCAAGATCTAGATTAATTTTAGTTAATTGAGGCCCGCACACCCTGTTTTAGGACAAGGTCTGGAGAGACAGGACAAAAGGGGGGTCATGATTTATGACAGGATTGCAGTGTCGTTGATGTGCTAGGTTAAATGAGAAAAGGCTTGGAGACATTCACACTCGGTTTCATCATGTAGAGAAATTAAAGGCTAAATAGCAATTATGTTAGCTGAACTTCAAGATGGTGTGAAATGTTTTGATTTGTAATAAGGTATTTGATCATTTACATGAACCAAAGGTTTATTGTAGTTCCAAGATAAAACAATCATATGTAATTATACAGCTACTGAGATCTGGTTAGATGATGAAATAAGAATTGTTTAGGAACTATTCCTTGAGAGTGATAATTCAACGTAAGCAAACTATCTCAACTGATGAGTAATTGGAACAGTAATAGGAAATTGTTCTTCTGTTCTTGTAGGTTTGTACATTTTTGTTGGTTAAACAAACAACAAAAAAGAGTGAATTGTTATGGTGCTACACTAGTAGGACAGAAGCACCATGTTAGTACTTCCACTGTACTGTTACTGTTTACAACTGTTCTAATCTTCTTAGACAAACGGAACAGAAAGATATTGGATATTCAGGTATACAAGCTTAAGTGTTTGGTAGGACTGTGTTCTAATGCATTAGCAAGAAGCAACAAACTATGTAATGGACATATTTATGATTGTGTACCGTGCAGTTGCAACTCATCTTCTCAAGGAGAATTCATTGACAGGTACAGGACACTTGAAAGCGATTCAGCAATAAAGGACTGGTTGGAGCCAGAGAGACGGAGTTTGGCGTTAAGGACAATTGTGAAGTGGGCTGAGATAAGATAGATCTCACACACACACACAGACTGTCCCACAGCTGCAAGCGGATTGTACTTCCCCAGATGGTCTGCAGTAGTGCCTGATTCCTGACAGCTGGACTAATTCTAGTCCTGATGATTCTGCCATGAGATGAAGAAGGCAACCGCCAACCGATGGGGGAGAGCTATAGAAGGCTCCGGTTCTGGACAACGTTTGCTGGGTTGCGGAAAGACCAACTGCTCGACAGCATACCACGCGGGTTGTGTCCATACCAGGTACATCTCATCTGCTGTCTAGGTAGCTGAGAGAAGAACCTGGGGTCGACGGCACACGCTACAGGAAGGCTTCGGTGGTTAAAAATTAGGCACAGTGAATTGAAGTCACTGAACTTTTTGGTACTAGTAACCATCACTTCCAACCCGGCCTGCAGCTATAGAGTCCTTAGAAAAAACTGTTCATTTTGGCAATCAGAAAGGAGAACACAGATTGTCCTGGCTGATAGAGCTGCTAGAATGTAGACAACTAGAGCTGTGTCATTGTAAACTGCATTTGAACTATGAAGGACCACACCTTGGAATATACATCTGATTTCTGGTACATCGATCTGCCTATAAATGGTTCATAACGGACTGTCTGACGTTTGGAGGAGCAGAAAATTTGTGATGACTTTGGAACATCTTATCGGAACCACAAAATGACTTTTCAGTGAATCATGCAATAGCCATTAGAGGACTTTTTACCAGAATCAAATTGAAGAATGTATTCAGTGATTGGTGTTCACACACTAATGTGTCGATGCTACATACCCCATACTGCCAGTTTGTGTGTCACCTGAAATTACTTCCTTTGGCCAATGTTTTAACAGCTTTTTGTTGTACTAAGTTATACTTCTGGGTTATGTAAATGTGTGGTCTTGGGGTTAATATGAAGGTAATGGTCTAAAAGCATGTAAATGACGATCCACACGTTTCAGATTTGTTCCATTGTCAAATCAGTAGGGTAATGATATCAACAGGGTCATGTTGTTAAAGAGTACTGTTTTGTTTCAGTCAATATCCTAATGACGATATTGTTTAAGGACTGATACCAAGGGTTGATTTGGAATCAAGAGGATGGATTGTTGTGGCAATTTCTTAACTAATGTATATTTGAGACATGTTTGCTTATCTATTGCCTGGTATTCAAACTCTTGTAACACATATCTGTATAATGTCAGAGGTTCACTGGGTAATCCGACCATCTGGTCAACTGACTAAACAAATAGGGGTAACTGTCCTTTGTTCCTTCGGAATTTGGTTGTTGGGGGAAGGTAGATGCAATTGGCCCTTTAGGTAAACACAACAGTAAACATAATGGCAGGAAGGATATGGTAGGGGGACAACCCGCCATTTGGGTACAACCTGTTTGACATAAGACAGCTGGGTAGCATCTTACCACACCCCTTTTAACAGTAATAAATACTGACTATTAATGCATTTTCCTTAAGAGGCTCCTCGAATGATTATTCTGTCAGCGTTTGTCGTGTCTCTCTATTTGCAAATAAACTATTTATTGTGCCAAGAGAATTTGGGCTCTGTTCTTACTCCTTTAAGAGTGTCTATCGATGGAATTGCCATCACAAGGCAATAACTGCTTGAAGTCAGTAACGCATGGACATCACCAAGACACTGGGTTTCCTCCTTTGTGATGCTTTGCCAGGCCTTTACTGCAGCTGTCTTCAGTTGTTGATTGTTCGTGAATATTTCTGCCTTAAGTTTTGACTTCAGCAAGTGAAATGCATGCTCAATCGCGTTGATATCAGATGATTGATGCGGCCATTGCAGAATATTACACTTCCTTGTCTAAAAAAACCCTGTGTTGCTTTCTCAGTCGGTTATGGGTCATTGTCCACCACTCAACTATGCTGAATGAGTCTGAGCAGCCAGTATATCCCTACACACTTCAGAATTCATCCCGCTATTTCTCTCTTCTGTTACATCAACAAATAAACACTAATGACCCAGTGCCATTGGAAGCCATGCATGCCCTTGCCATCACATTGCCTCCACTGTGTTTTACAGATGTGATATTCTTCGGATCATAAGCCGTTCCATGCCTTCTCCATAGATTTTTCTGCCCATCATTCTCGTACATGATGATCTTAAATAAATCTGTGCAAAGAATGCTAATGCAGAACTGGGCTGTCTTTTCTAAAGTCTAATCTGGCCTTTCAATACTTGAGGCTTATACTGTAAATGGTTTGCACATTATGATGAACCCTCTGAATTTGCTCTCGTGAAGACTTCTTTATATGGTAGAATTGGATAATGATATCAGAATCAGCTTTGTGTACACATGCTAGGAAATTGACTCTGGATTATACACTCACAATATGCTTACTCATAAAGGATTTAAACAAAGGACACTTAACAAGAGTAACCGACCGCAATATACAGTACACATAAATACACACAAAAAACAACAACCACATAGTAAGATTGGTTAGACAGTGGTGCAATGAGCAGGGTATAAAGGGTGCTATAAATAAATATTATTGTGCAGGTATTATTATTTACATAATGACAATGGATGTGATCTATATATATAGCAGAGTGCAAACAATGCTGGAATGAATAAATTATTTTTGGTGCAGGTATAGTGTACATCAGGTAGGTGGATATGATATATACAGTATGAACAACACTGAATAACAGGGTGACAAAATAAATTAATAATAAGTAGTAGACTCTACATCCTTTGGGGCCACCACTCATGGAAGTAATCTCTGGGGTTGGGTATGCTGCCATATGGGTGGCAGTGAAAGCCAGGGGCCTTGACAGACTAGACCCGGCAGCAGTTGCCCAGAGTGTGAGGCGCCGGGGGGGGGGGGTCGTTGTTTTGTGTTGTTTGTGCATATGCCCCGAACTGCAGTTCGGAGTAGTTGGCCTTCATGGAGACCCTGAATGGAGTCCTGTGCGGGGCACCATTAGGGGACTCCATAATTCTGCTGGGAGACTTCAATGCGCACGTGGGCAGTGATGGAGACACCTGGAGGCATGATAGGGAGGAACAGCCTCCCTGATTTAAACTTGGGTGGTCATTTGTTGTTTAGAGTGGTCATTTGTTAAGGATGCTCGTAAGTGTATGTGGTACACCAGCAGCCTGGGCCAAAGGTCGATGATTATTTTGTGATCGTGTTATCTGATCTGAGTAGAGAGCGGCAGCGTTGTCAACCGATCACCATCCGGTGGTGAGTTGGGTCAAGGGGTGGGGGAAGACACTGGACTGACCGGGAAAACACAAACAGGAGGAGGCCCCATTCTGAAAGCTCTTCAACTCACACCTCCGCTGAAGTATTTCTGGCATCCCTGTGTAGGTTGGTGGCATTGAACCATAGTGGTCGATGTTCAAAGCTTCCATTGATGAAGCTGCGGTGGGGAGTGGTCTAACAGTCTTAGGTGCCTCAAAGGGCGGTAACTCTTGAACAGTGGGGTGTATACCGGTGGTCAGGGAAGCCGTCCGACTGAATGAGGCCTTCTGGGATATGTTATCCCAGAGGCAGTTGCAAGGTACAGACGGACCCGAAGGGCTGTGACATCTGCCGTCTAAGAGGCAAAACAGCGAGTGTGGGAGGAGTTCGGGGAAGCAATGGAGGAGGACTTTTGGTCGGCACCAAAATCATTCTGGAAAACCTTCCACCACCACAGGAGGGGGAAACGGGGAACCATCCAAGTTGTGTACAGCAAGGATGGGATATTATTGACCTCAACTGAGGAGGTAATTGGGCAATGGAAGGAACACTTAGAGGAACTCCTTAACCCACTAACCCGCCCTCTATAGTAGAGGCAGAGTTGGAAGCTGATGAGGAAGCACTAAGGTAGTCAAACAACTCCACAGTGGCAAAGCTCTGGGGATTGATGAAATCCATCCAGAAATGTAGAAAGCTTTGGATGTGGAGGGGATGTCTTGGATGACATAACTCTTCAACATTACATGGGAGTCAGCGACTGTGCCTAAGTACAGGCAGGGGTATCACACTTCTCAGCCTCCCTGGGAAAGTCTACTCAAAGGTGCTGGAAAGGAGGGTTTGGCAGATAGTCAAACCTCAGATTGAAGAGGAACAATGCGGATTCCGTCCTGGTCGTGGAACAACTGACCAGCTCTTTACTCTTGCAAAGATCCTGGTTGGGGGCCTGGGAATATCCCCATCCGGATCTGGAGAAGGCATATTACCAGGTCCCCTGGGAGATACAGTAAGAGGTGCTGCGGGAGTATGGGATGAGGTCCCTTCTTAGGGCTTTCCAATCTTTAGCGTAAATTCTTTTTGCCATGTTAATCGTGTGCTGAAAATCTGATGTCGTGATAGACCAAAGGCAAAGGCATTTGTCAACGTTGTCTGGTCTTTCAGTGTTTTCTTCACAGGTGCAGATGATTTGAGTTGAGGGCTGTGGTGGTTCTGTAGAGTTCTTAGAACTTAGAATAAATTGATCATAAACATAGCCAGAACATTTAATGTGCCCGAAATCAACAGTTGGGTACATAAAAAAAATCTCAGGAATAGCAGATAGACCAATAAATACCTCTAAAGCAAATGACCAATGAATATGCGACAGAAACTCTCCAGGGGTTAGGTGTGGATGTATCAGGCTTTACCATTCACCAACAGAACTACTAAGGTTGGAATGCTAGGTGCAAAAACACAATTTTGCCTCCAAAACAAGATGCCCTACCACAAAAAAGTCTGAAGAGTTCTGGAAAAGGCACGATTTTTGTAAATAAGGTGGAAGAAAATTGTATGTTTGGCCCTGTGTCCACCACTGGAACTGGCTCACTTCACTGATGATGTTACAACATCAGTGGAATAGACTCTGAAGTGAACAGAAATATCTTGTCCGCTCAGATATAATCAATGTCTTAAAACTCATTGGATGGCACTTCATCTTGCTGTAAAACAATGACATACTGTTAAGCAACCCCTAAATGTCCCTAAGTGAAAGCTGACTGTCTAAAAATCTTGATCAATGTTTCACATTTCAAATCCACTGTGCTGGAGTACAGTGCCATTTGTGTCACTGTGCAAATACAAGATTAAAGTCTGTTTTGTACATTGCTGGTCCTATAAATGCATGATAGTTGTACATAGAGTTTTTTTTTTAAAGAAAAAGACCTGTAAATGCCTGATATTTACTTGCTTTAATAATAAATAAAAAATACATTTAATATATTCAAAACACAGTTCAAACCTGCAACCTTTCTCAGAAATGGGCAGGAATTATGCTTTGTTTTTTCAACAGCTGATTCCTGCTTAAATGTATTTTTCAAGAAGACAGAACCAGCCTCACGCACGGGCACGCACGCACAAACACACACACACACACACACACACACACATTTTACCTGTTTGGAGGTTTTCCATGGAGAGAGATGACCTGTAAAAAAAAAGTAAAAATAAAATTACTTTAGTCCAGGGATGGGTTGTCTTTTCATGAAGATAAAGTAGACAGAATTTTGTCTAGTACAAGAAAAAGTGATTCCAAATTAAAATGTAATATTACTGTTTTCTAGAAATAAATACATTGTTGGCTTTTCCAAAGTATATGAAAAGACAGATTTCAACCCCAAACTATGTTTTACTCAGTAATTAAATAAATCACAAAATCAAACTCAACCATAATGGGTAAAAATAATGCTTCAGAACAAACATTCTCAGTTCATAGCACATCCAATTCTACTTGTGGCTTTGTTTGTGTAACATGCCTCTGAATGAAGTTGCATTGGTTTTCATCATAATTACATCACTAGCTGTATGCTGAAGGAACATGAGTCTATTTTTACCCTCAGTACCTCCTCGGTGGGTAAGCTATACATCACTAGGTGATGTACACACATGAAATCTAGTATGCTGATAGCCTAGCCGCCTTACCACAACAACCCAAGATATCTCCCACAATTGCATATTATGTTTTTGTGATAACAGGTAGATTTACTGTTCAAATATATGCTATAAGGGGCAATGGTTTCACAAGGTACTCTTAAAATATGTGGTATAGGATATTTTCCGAAAATGGGCAGGAAGTCTACTTTTTGAAACTGGGGTGCCAGGACAGGGAAGAGATTTGACTGGGCTGAGCAGGCACTGCACTTCTGTAGGGGTTTGGACAGCCAAGAGACCAAAAAATGCTCAGGAAGGACCATAGACTTTGACCATACCCTAAGGGGTAGCCCTTAGGACTTATTTACATTTATGAGAGGGAGAAGAAAACGTTAGTCTTAGTTTACAGTCATTTCAGAAACTTGATACAGTTTTCACACAATTTTCTTCACACTTGCAAACCTTCGGGGAACACGATTGAAAAATGGCACACCCAATCTCAGAACTTGGCGTCTTGAGCTATTGATATCTACAAGTTTACACAACAAAATAACAGAGCATCTTAAGTCTTCTTTGATATGTCGCAGAAAATATATTGGAAGGTAAATAAACCCTATGGTAGGGAGGGACAGCTCCATTGTCAGCAGTGGAAAGATCGTGTGATGGAAATTTCATCAATATACTCTCGTAAAGGAGTAAGAACAGACACAAAATTCTCTTGGCATAATTAGCAGTTTATTTGCAGAGAGATGCGTCAAACGCTTACAAAATAATCATTCGAGGACCCTCTGAAGAAAATGCATGATCAGTCAGTATTTATAATAGTTTAAAGGGGTGGGGTAAGATGCTACCCATCAATCTGAGGTCGCATAGGTTTAACTCAAAGGGAGGGTGTCCCCCCACCTTATCCTTCCTGCCATAATGTTTACTACAGTGTTTACCTAAAGGGCCAATTGCCCCTACCTTCTCCCAACTACCACATTCTTAAGGAACAATGGACAGATAACCTTATTGGTTTAGTCAGTTGAGCAGATGCTCAGAGTACCAAATGATCCTCGGACATTATACAGATGTGTGTCAGAACCAAAGACCAGAGTTACATACCAGGTAATAGATAAGCAAACATGTCTCCAAAATACATTAGTTACGAAATTGCCACAACAATAGAGAGCCTGGACACTTCTGCCCCAAAAATGTGGAGAAAGTCTCGGGGAACAATGCGCCAAACTTGCCACTAATTAGCCAATATCAAACTCCAGAGA
The DNA here is from genome assembly GCA_016801105.1 of Esox niger. NCBI lineage: Eukaryota > Metazoa > Chordata > Actinopteri > Esociformes > Esocidae > Esox > Esox niger. The sequence goes on along the minus strand of JACXGJ010003275.1, from coordinate 44,452 downwards.
ATTCCCTGGCATTAAAGGCATTGGTGTAATTATTTATACCAGGTGCGTCACCAGACTTTCATAACTATTGGTGCTCAGATATGACAACCTGGGGCTGGGGGGATTGCAAATATATCTATACAACATGCCCTGAACCGGGGTGAAATGAAAATCGGTGCCTATGTTGATGGATACGCTGAATGCGATGGTGTGTGCAGTATATGAATTTCGAGTGTCATTGTTCAACAAACACCGACCCGGTACCAAAAATGCAGCACAGCCTTATACACCAACAATGGGAGACAAAGCTTGAGGCTTTAAAAAACAACATAACATACATTTTCAATACATATGGTAGCTTATTTGGAATTGGTTAAAAAACTAATACGCAGATGTCTAAGTCTTCTTGAAGACCTTTGAGGCTCCAGAGTGCCTTGACACCCGAGATGCTCTTTTTGGTGGTCGTACCAATGCATTTCATTTGAGGTTTATGACTCAACAAGGGGAGACTATTCAGTATAACGACGTTTGTAGTCTTTACCCATTCTGCAACAAGACAAAGACTTATCCGATTGGGCATCCAAACATAATCTTTTGCGATTTCAAACCACAAGACCCATACAGAGGATATATAAATATTATACAAACCATTGTTCCTTTTAAATGCCCAATGATGTAAAAGAATGAGACATTGAAAAATCATGTCAAAACTTTTTACAACTTTAATGTGACCTATAATGTGAAGAATTCAATTGAAAAACAAACTGAAATCTTTAAGGGGGAATAATGAAAAATAAAAACCTTACAATAACCTGGCGGCGTAAGTGTGCATACCCTCATATTATTGGGGATGGGGCTGTGTTCAAAATTAACCAATCACATTCAAACTAATGTTAAATAAAAGGCATTACACACCTGCCAGAATTTTATATCCACTTTACTTTGTTATTGTAAGGGCTACCGTGTGTCCGCCAAAAGGCCTTTATAACCCCATTTCACCGCACAGGGTCAGCGGAAACTGTTCTTCCCCTGATTTTGATTATGTGCAGTCTGAAAACCAGGTAACTGATTGTTCACATACAGATTCAGAAAGAGCTTTAACTGGTATCTGGTTTTCTATTGAGTTTTCTATATTTGATATTGCAGATTACATGAGAACATTCCTGAAGCATAAACAGGAAGCTAGTGGGTTACCACCATCAGTGGTTAGCGATGTTGGTGAAGAACAGTATACCCGTGAATATCATGAAAAGGACGGTATGCAGCTTCTCGAGGAAAACATTTCTGTAAACAGTGCTAGGCGATCTTTGGCTAAATTGGAAATGAATAGTCTTTAGTGTAACATGGGCGAGCGGACTAACCTTATGAACAGAATGTTAAGGAGGAGTTAAGCCACCACCTTTTTTCCAGTTGAATAAAAGTTGGTTATTTCTCTTTCATCTCAGACACAGTTGCGAAGGTACAGTGGCATTACACAAAACAGACACCAATCAAACCACATAACGGCAATTTTTTTTATTGCGTTCTCAATATCTTATGCAAGACTCGAGTTGTATTCACTCTTGGAGAAGTTGGATAGACACTGATTCTGTTATTCTTTGTCACACGCCATGGGGATTGGGTGCCCCCTCTGGGGCCATTCGTGGGTGACTTGACCAATGAAATACCAGAGGATGACAGCATCGCACAATTTCTAAGTGGTGGGCCAAACACGACACAACCATTGTTAATTTGGAGACGCTATCATGACTGGTTGATTACTTTGTACGAGGCAAGTGTGGTGATGATGACCACGTCCTTGCTAATACAGATACAATTGCTAGAGATGAAAGAATATTCACATTGAAAAACTGTGTAGTGTCTAAGTATTTCAGAGTTGTGTACAACAAGCGCGTAATTCTCCCCGATTACAGCACAAGACCTTATGGGTACTAAATCACATTTTAGGATAGATAGCGGTTTTGACCCACAACTTCAACACTCATTCAGCTGTGTCATTAGTGGGCCCGGTAAAACATATTTTGTGAAGATGACGTTGTCAGAAATGTAATTATCGTCTGGGTTTATTCATTTTGGCAACAACCTTATGACAAAATGTTGAAGGTGAGGGAGATAACTTTTATAGAAGATCTACTAACATCGCTGTGTGATGACAATCTGCTACCTATTCCGAAAAACAACCTTAATTATTGATGATTTAATGAAAAGTGCATCAGAGAGTTTGGATATGGAGAATGTTTTCACAAAATATTCACAACGCCATAACCTGAGTGCGATTCACTTTGTCCAAAACATGTGTGTTAAAGGCAAATCTAGTAGAAATATTAACTTGAACACAAACTACCTCATCTTGTTCAAAGAAACCTGTGACAATCAGCAGATTAGTATTTTAGGCAGACAGATATACCCTGGGCTTTCTCGGTTCTTCATGGAGAGATTTAAAAATGCAAAACATCCACTTTTTGGTTATTTACATAATGACTCTAAAGCTACAATACCTGAAGACTACTGTCTAAGAACGGGATTGTTTTCAGGGGATTGGCCTGTCGTGTATGTTCATGGAAGTTCATGAAATAGTTCTTAATCTAGGCAATGGAAATATACCCTTAACAGAATCGCAGCTCTGAAAAAAAAGAGACAAAAAGCCAACATGTCTAGAAAGAACACGTCAGTAGCAAAGAAAAACCATCAACCTTATCTGGAGGTTTTCTACTACCATTACTAAACAGTTCCATTCCTAACTCCTTCTGCTGCTACCATCATCAGTTGCATCATCAATAAATATGAATGAGCCTGTTCCAGAAGCAGCCATGCACACCCAAGCCATGACCATGCTTCACAGATGAGCTTGTATTCGTCCGATCATAAGCAGTTCCTTTCTTTCTCCACACTTTGGCCTTTCCATGACTTTGGTAGAGATTAATCTTGGTCTCATTAGTCCATTAGAATGTGTTGCAGAACTTTTGCGGCTCATCTCTGTACTTCTTTGCAAATCTAAATCTGGCCTTCCTGCTGATGAGTGGTTTGCATCTTGTGGTGTGGCCTCTATATTTCTGCTCTCTGAGTCTTCTTCAAACAGTGGATTGCGATACCTTCACCCCTGCACTGTGGAGGTTGTTGGTCTTGTCACTTACTGATTTTTTGGGTGTTTTCTGACGATATTTCTGTCATCAACTACTGTTGTTTTCCATGGCCGACCTGTTCGACGTCTGTTGCTCAGTACACCAGTAGTTTCTTTCTTTTTCAGGACATTCCAAATTGTTGTGCTTGCTATGCCCAATGTTTGTCCAATGGCTCTGGTCGATTTTCCTTTTCTCATCTTAACAATGGCTTGCTTTTATCCCATAGACAGCTCTGTGGTCTTCATGTTGGTTTATCCTCTTTAATAAGAAATGCAGTCTTTATAGCAGGGGTGTCAAACATACGGCCCATGGGTTGGAAGCGGCCCACTAGATGATTTCATCTGGCCCACCATACATTTCTGAGTATTTTTTAAAAAAGTAAGTCTTAAGCACATTCTAGTCAGAAGTTATCCCTTTTTAAATAAATAACAAAAATTCTCACTCCAACCGCTAGGGGGCAGCCAAGGTTTAAAAAGGAACAAATTCCACACTTGTTTAGCAGAAGGCACTGAACAGAGATCAGGAGATAAACAAACAGCACAGATAGCACCGTGGTAAATGGCAATCTTGCTTCACCAGTATTAAGAAGTTTTTATGAACCCCCATTACCAAAATGTCTTTGTCAAAAAGAAGAAAAGTGGACACAGAGTGCAGAGTTTTCCAGGAAAAGTGGACTAAGAATTGTTTATTCACAGATGTGAATACAAAACCAGTGTGCTTGGTATCTAATCAGCAAGTTTCAGTGCTCAAAGAGTATAATATTAAGCGTCACTATGAGACTCGTCATGAAGAAAAATATCACCATTTAAAAGGACAACTAAGAAAAGACAAGATAAACAAATTGTTGGCTGGTCTGAAGAAACAGCAGTCTACTTTTACTAGCAGCCGCGAGGTCAGTGATGTAGCAGTGAAAGCCAGCTACGTTATTGCAAACGAGATAGTGCAAACATCCAAGCCATTTTCTGATGGTGAATTCGTAAAAACATGCATGCTGAAGGCTGCAGAAGTCGTGTGCCCTGAAAAGCGACCTGCCTTTGCCAACATTAGTATATTAAGGAACACTGTCACAGATAGGGTAAAAGATCTCTCAGGAAACTTGGGCAGTCAAATGAATGACAAAAAAAAGTAATTTATTTCATTTTCGGTTGCAATTGATGAGAGCACTGATATTACTGATGTTGCTCAACTAGCCATATTTATTAGAGGTGATGAGACTTAGACCATCACCGAGGAGTTCCTTGAGTTGCTGCATATGAAGGACACTACAAAAGCGGATGACATCTTCAGCTCTCTCGTTGGAGCTCTGGACAAGGTGGGAGTGGCACTGGTCCCGTGCCGTCAGCCTGGCTACAGATGGCACACCATCAATGGTCGGAGTTAAGGTCAGTTTGGCGAAAAGATTTCGAAAGAAAGTACTGTACAATGGACGAAAATATTTTGGGGCATTTCAGTGTATTTTGCATCAGGAAGAGTTGTGTTGCAAAACACTAAAAATGGATCATGTTATGAGTGTGGTTGTGAAAACTGTAAATTTCATCTGACGCGAGGTCTGAATCACTGTCAGTTTGATACTTTTCTCAGTGATAATGACATTCAGGCTGGCCTACCATACCACACTGAAGAACGGTGGTTAAGCCGAGGTGCCATAATTAAGCGTTTCTTTGAGCTACGTGAGGAAATTGGACAGTTCATGGAGAAAAAGGGTAGCCCAGTTAGGGAACTTAAATGCCAGGAATGGGTGCAGGATCTAGCCTTTATGGTGGACATTCCACATCACCTGAATAATCTTAACAAAATGATGCAGGGCCGCAAAAAGGTTGTCACTCAATATTAGGACAGCATACACGCATTCAAGTTAAAACTGTCACTCTGGGAGACGCAGCTATCTAACAGTGATACCTCCCATTTCCCATGTCTAACAGATGTGCGTGTGACTGGGCATAATGCTTATATGGATCAATACAAAGACAAGATAACAGGATTGCTGGTGGAGTTTGAGTGGAGATTTCAGGTCTTAGTGAACTTGAGAATGAATTTGCATTTTTTCGCTTGCCATTTACAGTCAAGCCGTCTAATATGCCAGCTGACCTCCAACTTGAGATAATTGATTTGCAGTGTGATGCCGTTGGTGCGTTGGTGGGCTTGGACACGTTTTATCAATATCTCATGCCAGGGTACCCCAATCTAACATAACTGGCTGCAAAGCTTTTATCCATGTTTGGGACTACATATGTTTGTGAACAGGTGTTCTCCGTAACAAACCAAAATAAAACAAAGCACCACTCAAGGTTAACAAACGCACACTTGAATGACATGATGAAATGTGCTGCTGCTCAGGAATGGACACCTGATATTGATGCATTCGTGAAGGCAAAAATATGCCAAGTTTCAGGTGCCAGCAGCAGCAGATAGACTGCAGCGATAAAAAAGAAAAAAAGTTAATCACAAAGATGGCCTGGCCCTAATTCTTGTGATGCTCTTTCAGAAATGTTTGCACTGAATACCGATATTTGAAAATAAGATTACTCTGGTTTCATATTAAAAGACAATGAATATTGTGCAGTAAATCATTCTCAGAATCAGTAGGCCTAGCCTACAAAGTAGTTTGATCTGATGTAGCCTAATCTTATTGCTCATGCACTACTATAACCTTTATGTTTATTTTATTTTATTTTTCATAAATGTGCACATTCACATTTCCAAGGCAGTATGTATATTAACTTTCTTCATAGCTCCCACTTGCGTTTGTTTAGTGTGGTGAGTTGGCTCAGGTGTTCAGATGTAAAAATGTATTCACTCAACTGTATAAAAATAAACCAGTTGTTAATGAAAGTGAAATGCATTTTATTTCAATTTCATTGGCCTATCTGTGAATTAATATGTTGTGCTAATATAGATCCCTTATAATCCGTGATTATGTAGGCTACAAATGTAGGCTGAATGATAAAGCATAGTACTGAAAAACAAAGCTAAAGATTTGGAGTTGACATAGGTTATTTTGCCATTATTTTACTGGTCTGGCCCACTTGAGATCCCTGTTTAAACCAAGGATGGAAACGTAGACTAGTCATGCAGATCTATTAAATATTTAAACAATCAACCTAAAAGGCAACATCTTGGCAACAAGAAACATCTGTCACTCACATGTTCCAATACTTTTGCTCACTTGAAAAATGAGTGGGTTCAAACAAAGGGTGGTCCTGAGTTGTTTAACACATCTAGATGCGAATACCAGGAACTGAAAGCTGAAATTCTGAACTTTTGTCTCATACCCATCTTTTGATCTTGAACCCAAATGTCTTCAATGAACAACAAAAACAAAGTCTGCAAAGTCTTGTCTTCATACACACTTGTGTATGGCAGTGGTTGAGAGTAGCGCTTGAGTGAATCCAAGTTTAACAGCTGGTGAAACAGACACTTTCTTTTCAAAGAGTGATGCAGATAATAAATGCAAACGATAACACACATCATCTGCCCCCATAAGACAAAACTCATCTTTACCGCGGCCCATCCTAACCTTTATGTCAAGTTGTCAATTCTGATCAGATTATACTTCAATACAGATCTCATCAAACTGACTCTTACTGAGAGGTATGTAGTGTGGCTTGTCGTACGTCACTGAGACAATTTTGTTCTTTTTACCCGCAATATGTGCCGTTCTCAACAGCAAGACATGACTGTAACCAACTCGTTGATAATCAATTATATCTGTGTAGATGTATAGGGTGTTAAACCCTGCCTGTTTATTTATATAGCACAATTCATACATAGAAGCAATTCAATGTGCTTTACAGTGAAAATAGAAATAATGCAAAAGAATCAAAAACAGTTTACACAGAGGTTATTCCTCTGATAGCACCAGAACTTGCTTTACAATTGGTAAAATATAGCAGGATGTACATTTAGTAACACAATAAATTAAGAAGAGAAATATAAAATACAGCATAATAATAAAACATAGAATAATAAAATAGATAAAATATAAAACATAGAAAGCTAGAAAAACTATAACACAGAATGATAAAATAACAATAGAATATAAAACATAGGAAGCAAAAAAAACTATAACACTAAACACTGCTGTTATAAAAACATGCTCACAGTGGGGTTACGTTTAAGAGCTCAGTTATAGGCACATGAAAAAAGAAGTGTTTTTAGCCTGGATTTAAAAATTTACTCATTTGGTGCACGTCTAAGATCTTCTGGTAGTTTATTCCAGTTGTGTACAGCACAACTGCTAAACGCAGCTTCTCCATGTTTAGTTTGTACTCTGGGCTCTACTAACTGACCTGAGTTCATGGATCTTAGAGCCCTGCTCAGTTTATATTCTTCAAACATATCAGAAATGTATTCGGGTCCTAAACCATTCAGAGATTTATGAACTAAAATCACCACTTAAAAGTCTATTCTGTAACTGACTGGAAGCCAATGCAAAGATTTAAGAACCGGAGTGATGTGCTCGGTCCTCTTGGTCCTGGTTAACATTCTAGCAGCTGCATTCTGAATGAGCTGCAGCTGTTTTACAGTCTTTTTAGGGAGTCCAGGTAAGAGGACATTACAGTAATCAACACTACTAGAGATAAAAGCATGGATGAGCTTCTCTTGGTCTTTTTGGGACACCAGGCTTTTGATTCTGGATATATTTTTCTGATGGTAGAATGCTGTTTTGGCGACCGATTTGATATGAATGTTAAATGTGAGGTCTGAGTCTATCAGAACACCAAGATTACGGACCAAGATGGTTTTAAGGGCCCAAGCATCCAACACTTTACTAATAATTGTTATTTTATTTTTGTTGCCAAACACAATAATCTCAGTTTTATCTTGGTTTAAATGTAGACAATTTTGGTTCATCCAGGTATTTGTGATCTTTACAGTGACACAGAGAGTCTATTGAGCTGTTGTCATACAGTTCGAGAGACATATATATTTGAGTATCATCGGCATAGCTGTGGTAGTTAATGTTGTTGTTCTGTAGAATTTGGCCCAGAGTTAACATATAGAGATTGAACAGAAGCGGTCCGAGAACTGATCCCTGTGGAACTCCGCATGTCATAGCCACCCTATCAGATTCATGATTACCAATGGTGACAAAGTAACTCCGGCCATCTAGATAAGATCTGAACCACTCAAGGACTGTCCCAGCCTATCTATAAGTGTTCTATGATCTACAGTGTCAAAGGCTGCACTGAGATCTAGTAGAACCAGAACAGTTATTTTATCTGAATCATTATTCAGCTGTATATCATTGTGGGACTGTTGCCGTGCTGTACACTGCATGCAGTTACCTACCCGAAGCTAAGTACCATTATTATGCCTTTTCACTGCACTTGTTGTAGCTATTTCACGAAGGAGAACTGTCATCTTCAGTTAAAGATAGCAGAGTTAGAGGCTCGGCTTCAGACACAAATGTTAGGCAAGGATTATGTTAGTGTAGAAATGGGAAAAACTGCGTCTGTGCCACCAGGAAGAAGCGATGGTGTTCTTAGCCCCCTGGCACAGCTCCCGCAGCCGGGCAAGAACTTTCTCTTGGTCACTGGGAAGAAATGCCATCGACAAGTTAAACCTGGGTCGTTGCTAGAGCCGACTGAGATTTTCAACAGTCAAGACCCGAGCCGTCTTCAGAGGGGAATGATCGACAGGCATTTTCTACCGGTGGCCCGGAAAAACTGAAAACTTTAGTTATCATTTAGTTATCCATTACCCGTAATATTAGACAAAAAGAATCAGCCAGCTATCGTACACTGTTTACCGGGAGGGAGAGCCACCGACGTAGCCGCAAATCTGGGGTTGGTGCTAGCGAAGTCTAAAACTGGCAGGTGTAGAGAGTACAGAGATATTGTTATTCACGTTGGCACCGACGATGTTCGGATGAAACAGTCAGAGGTTAAGTGTAAATTAGCTAGAAAAATGTGTCGGCATCGAGTAATTGTCTCTGGCCCCTCCCAGCTAGGGGTAGTGACGAGCTCTACAGCAGACTTGTCCAACTCAATCGCTGGCTGAAAAAGGAGTTCTGCCCGTTGCAGGAGGTAGAGTTTGTAGATAACTGGCTCTCTTTTTGGGACTCGCCCAGAAATAGGGACAGGCCTGATCTGGTGAGGAGCGACGGACTTCATCCTAGCTGGAGTGGTGCTCTTCTTTTATCTAGAAACATTGACAGGAGTCTCAATCCTCTAGCGTCACCATGAGATAGGGTGCATGACAGGCTGTAGGCTGTTAGCCAGCCTGAAAGCATAGTGGCGTCTGTCGATAGCATAGCCAGAGTAGTTAGTATAGCGTTGCCTATTGCGACAGTGACTCGTTCCAGGCTGAGAAACGTTAAACAAGGAAGCGCTAACAATAGCAACCTTATTAAGATAAAACCTTCCTCCACCTCAGTTACAAATAAGAATGACTATATTACCTCGCGTCTCAAAATGGGACTACTAAATGTTAGGTCCCTTGCTCCAAAGGCAATTGCAGTAAATGAATTGATCTCTGATCATAAACTTGATGTTATTGGATTATGTGAAACATGGCTGAAGCCTGATGAATTTACTGCCCTAAATGAGGCCTCTCCTCCTGGCTATATTAGTAATCATATCCCCCGTGCATCCTGAAAAGGAGGGGGTGTTGCTAACATCTACGACAGTAAATATAAATTTACTCTTAAAGACATCACTGGTTTTCATTCTTTTGAAGTCTTTCTCATGAAAGTTAACCAGTGTGATAAATCGTTTTACATAGCCACTATTTACAGGCCGTCCGGGCCATATACAATGTTTCTCATTGAGTTTCCAGAATTCTTGTCTAACCTTGTAGTTATGGCAGATAGTATTCAAATTTTTGGCGATTTCAATATTCATATGGAAAAGTCATACGACCATCTTCAAAAAGCCTTTGAAGCGATATTTGACTCAATGGGTTTTATCCAACATGTCTCAGGTCCAACGCACAGCCACAATCATACCTTAGATTTAGTCCTGTCAAGAGAAATCGATATTTCAGATCTAATAATTTCCCCTGTAAATCCTGGAATGTGGGATCACTGTCTTATTACATTTACCGTAAAAACAAGAAGTCCACTCGCTCCGCAAAAAATGAGTTTCAAAAGCCGCACTATAAATTCTCGGACTACAAAAGGTTTTCTTGATATTCTTCCAAGCTTGCTCATCAGTGACAAAGAAAATAAATCCGCAAACAATCTTATCCAGGATCTGAACTCAACACTGCAAAATACTTTAGATATGGTTGAACCACTTAACAAAAGAGCTAAGGAACAAGACACTTGCTCCCTGGTATACAGAAAATACTAGAGCACTAAAGCAAGCCTCCAGAAAATTGGAGAGAAAGTGGCACTCCACCAAGTTGGAAGTATTCAGACTAGCCTGGATAGACAGCACACTTAAATACTGAAAAGCACTCACATCTGCTCGATCAGCGTATTTCTCCAACCTGATTGAGGTGAACAAAAACAATCCAAAATGTCTCTTTGATACAGTCGCAAAATTAACAAAAAAGCAACGCTCAACAAGTGAAGTTGGTCTTCACTTTAGGGGTAATGAATACATTAACTTTTTGATGAAAACATCATCACCATTAGAAAACAAATAACTGACTCCTCAAAAAATGACAGTCCCCAAAATCTCAGTTGTCCTGAGAATGTCCTAAACCTACCTAAACAGGTGTCAATGGGGACACTGGAACTTTTTGATCCCGTATTGCCCGACATATTTACTAAATTTGTAATGAGTTCTTAACCCACAAATTGTCAACTAGACCCAATTCCAACTACATTACTCAAGGAGCTATTTTCAGTGCTAGGTCAGCCAATGTTGAAAAAAATTAATTGCTCCATTTCCTTCGGGTGTGTACCAAACTCACTCAAAATAGCTGAAATTAAGCCTCTTTTTAAAAAAAATCCAATCTGGATCCAGACACTTTAAACAACTATAGGCCAATATCAAACCTCCCGTTCCTCTCAAAAATCTTAGAAAAATGTGTTTCCCAACAATTGAACGCTTTCCTGAAGACAAATAACACTTATGAAATGCTCCAGTCTGGTTTCAGACCCCATCATAGTACTGAGACTGCACTTGTGAAGGTAACAAATTACCTTCTAATGGCCTCAGACAAAGGATCCGCATCCATCCTGTTGCTTCTTGATCTTAGTGCTGCTTTTGACACAATTGATCACTCCCTTCTCTTAGAGAGACTGGAAACCCATATCGGGCTACGTGGGAATGTTCTTGCCTGGTTTAAATCTTATTTATCTGAAAGATAACAGTTCGTATATCCTCGGACAAAACAAAAGTGTGATTTGGTGTTCCTCAAGGCTCGGTCCTGGGGCCTTTATTGTTCTCACTATATATGCTGCCTCTTGGAGATGTAATCCAAAATCATAATGTCAACTTCCACTGCTATGCTGATGATACACAGTTATATATCTCGATGAAGCATGGAGAAACCCCCAAATTAGCTACTTTGGAAGCATGTGTTTCAGACATTAGGAAGTGGATGACAGAGAACTTCCTGCTTTTAAACTCAAGAAAAACAGAAATGCTCATTTTAGGACCCAAGAAACAAAGACTCTTATTGGCAGATCTCACTGTGAACCTCGACGGCTGCATGGTTGTATCCAAAAAACAGTAAGAAATCTCGGCGTAACCCTCGACCCTGACCTCTCTTTTTACAAACATATAAAATATATCAAGAGTTCCTTATTTTCATAATCTCTTCAGCCTGGTCTATGATTAAGTGTAGTCTGGCCCAGGGGCGTGAAGGTGACCAGAAAGGCCTGATACTGTCCACCCTTGCTGTCTTGCCAGGTGGGCTCTCATCGCCACTGGGATGCCCTCCCTCCAAGGCCATTTGGGGGCGGAGTCACTGGCTTGTTGTTGTCTCTCTGTTGCACACTTGTGCAATTGGGCTGTGCCCTGCTGGCAATACTCAGCCCTCATTCAGGATGGTTGCGGTTGGTGGGCGTCCCTTTGGTTGATGCTTGGCAATGTGGGTGGATTGATTTCCTGCCTGTTGCGCCCTGTCCGGGGCCTCCTCTGGATAGGGCCACTGTGTCACTGGACCCCCCTGTCTCAGCCCCAATGTCTTACACTGCTATATTATTGTGCTGGGGGTGTAGGGTCTTAACTTTTCCTGTTTTCTGTCGTTTTAAACTTAGGAGGACATGAGGTCTGGACCCACATCTAGGGAGTACCAGGCTTGACTCGTTTGCGGTCCCCATCCAAAGTCCTCCTGGTTGTGTTGCAGATCAAGACGATAACTGACGATTTCAAGCTGCCACTCTGCTGATCCCCCCCCTGTCCTTGTCCCTCCGGTTTTGCCTCCAATCTGGACTAGGTTTAAATAGACTCCGGGCTTAGCTCACATGCATTGAAGTATTAAAATTCCAACTCTTAATATGTTCACCCGGCACAACCAGAAGAAGACTGGTCACTCCCCGGCGCCTGGTTCCTCTCTAGGTTTCTTCCTAAATTTGGCCCTCTTAGGGAGTTTTTCCTAGCCACTGAAGTTCATCACTATTGTTGTTTGCTCCCTGGGGTTTAAGGCCGGGTGTTTTGTAAAAGCACTTTGTGACAACCTACTCAATGATCTTTGCGATAAAAGGGAGATTAGAGACAGGTCTGTAGTTGTTCATTATAGATGCATCCAGTGATTTCTTTTTTAATAGGAGCTCAATGACAGCTGTTTTTAGAGATGTTGGGAAAATGCCAGATTGCAGGGAGCTATTAACTATTTGCTGCAGGTCCATTGTTATTGAGTTCAAAATTGTTTTTAAAAAGTCTGATGGCAGTGTGTCGAGACAACATGTAGAAGCTTTAAGATGTCGAACTGTTTCTTCTAGGTATTTTTGAACAATTGTAGTAAATTGTGACATAATAACCAAGTTATGTCTTGGTGCTCATAGTGATGGTACAGTGTCCTTGTTAGACTGTGTAGTGCTGATGTTTCGCCTAATACTTTTCATTTTTTTACTAAACAAACATGCAAATTCATTACATTTCACAGTGGACATGAGTTCTGATGCTATCTGCTTTATTGGGTTTGTAAGCTTGTCGACCATGACAATAGAGTGCGGGTATGTACCTTTTCTTAATAGAAACAGAGTTTACTGGAACATTCGGGTGATTAGTGAGTCAAAAAAGACCCAGAAATGATCAGACAGGGCCATGTATTTAACCACGACTGAGGAAATATTGAGACCTTTTGAGATAACCCGATCCAGAATGTGGCCTTGAGTGTATGTACGCTCTTTCACATGCTGAGTGAGATCAAAAGTGTCAAGTAGTGCAAAAAGTTAATTGGCATTATGGTCCGTACTGTTATCTATGTGGATGTTAAAATCCCCTGTAATAATAAACAAGTTATAATCAACTGATATGACAGAAAGTAGTTATGCAAAATCATCAATAAAATTTGCAGAGTATCGCGGAGGTTTGTAAATGGTTAAAAACAAAATGCACCGCTTACTGATTAACATATTAGCAATTTGTTTCAACACCATTTGACAATAATTGCGGCCAATCATCAGATGTGTTCCTGACCGTTTCCATTTGCTTGTTCAGATTATTAAAACATTATATACTGACATGGTCTTGGTTATTAAAAGGTCTACAACCTTCAAATCCACTGTTCATAGCTTTGTGCATCAACTGTTTAATCGCAAGTCACATAGAATTTGTTTAGATACATGTAAACACGACAACAACATCCTTAGACTCTTTGATTTTGTCGCACCAAGATGCTACTTCCTCATTAAATTAATCCATATGTTTATCCCTATTCTCGCTCAGTCTCTGTGTGATGTTCAGCTCCAACTTGAGCTCATGCAGAAAGTTCTCGGCGGCCACGTGAACATCAGTAAGCGGTGCATGAAATCCTGATGCATTCAATGCCTTGATCAACACTTGTTTCAGTTGCAGTGTTAAAACTGTATCTACGATGTCATCGTAATGGGTCCCAAAACAATAATCAGGCGGGTCAGGACCAGGATGTCTTCTCTGGCTCGGGTGGTCCACATCACATTTGATACATGCTTTGTGGAGAATAGGCACAACCATGTTTTCCAGAATCAAACCCAATGTTGCTTTGATGATCTTGTGGTGCAAGCCATTTCTCCATTTTGCCATAATTCTTGTCAACATTTGAAAGGTATGGCAGATTACGAAGTCAGTGGAATTGAGCTGTCGGGGTCCGGGGAACCATAGAAGTGTTCAGCATTGTCATCCAAAGTGTCACACAGCCAGTCCTCAGCATTGCTTTTTTTTAAAATCTGCTAGGTTGTATACTTGAGTCATATTTCGTAAAGTCTGCCAACTAGTTGGTAGGCACAGCCATATGTTTTGTTTTTATGCTGTGTAGAGGACTGTGTTAGATTCAGGCTGCTGACATACAGCTCTTTCAGGGTTGTCAACAGTGCGCAGTCGCAGTCACACTAACCTGCTGATATTTTGCGGAAATAGTTCCAATCTAACAGTCATACTGTTTCATCCACTCAATTACTTTGAACAGTACATCCACTGTATTATGTGTGCCCTGTTTTGGACCCAAATAAAAAACGTTTTGAAAGCTGGTCCCTAAACTGGCATTAAAGTCCATTTGATCACTCACACCAGCCTTAATGGGTTATTCAGGTAATTCATAAAATGTAACCTCTGGTATCTCAGGGTTGAAAATGTATCCACCGATCCACCCGTTGTCCAACTTCCACTCCTGTGCGAACATACCCCGGTGTAGTTGATGATCCGGGATAAACTCTGAATTGGTTAATTTGGTGCTGCCATGTTGATTGCGTCTCTGCTGTCCATTTGTAATCTCTTGCTAATTCGCTAAGCAGCGGTTAAGCTGTTAGCTTTCAACACAAAACATCAAGCCGCTGATATAACATTTTATTGCCTGGGAATTTAACATTCTGGAACCCTAAGACCCATTTGTTAAACATCAAACATAACCCCCCTGTTATAACACTTGTCCCGGGTGTTTATGAATTATTGTAAAACATCAAACATGGACACATCAATGCAATCATGAATTTCAAAGTAACCGAACATGCATACGTCATTCCGGAAGTCCTGCCCTAACATACGTCATACAGGAAGTCCATACATCACACTGGAATTCCCACCCAGCAAACCGGATGTCCCACCCACCTGTCAAGTCAATCTGGAAGCCCCGCCCACCAGGGCCATAACTCACCAAAGTGACAGAATGTACCCTACATATACTACTGTTGATGACGTAAGACAGCTGTGCAGTTTCTTACCCCACCCCTTTAACTGTATAAGTACTGAATATTGTTCTGTGTTACTTTAGAGATGGCTCACGGTTTATTCTTTAAGTTTTGACACTCCTTGCAAAAAAACCTACTGATAATTGTGGAAAGAGAATATTCTCTCTGTACTTACTTCCATTAAGAGTTCTAATTGATGAACTTCCCATCACAAGACATTGATAATGTTGTAAATGACTACTGTAGCTGGAAAATGCTGATTTTGAATGGAATATCTACATAGGCAGACAGAAGCCCACTATCTGCAAACAAAACTCCTGTGTTTCAAATATTGTGTTTGCAAAACTACGTTAATCATTTTAAAATGCTAACTGATCATTAGAAAACCTTTTGTAGTTATGTTCGTATTGCTGAAAACTGTTGAGCTGATTAGAGAAGCTCAAAATGGCCAAAAACAAAGAAATGTATTCTTATTGTCATCAATCAATTTTTTTTCAGTGAAATTAAGGTTATTTTATGCAAGAAATTGCCAAGTAACTTACGATTTTCTCAGTTTCTATTCTTGTTAGAGACAGTTTGCGCTGTTCTATGAAGGGAGTAGTACAAATCGAATATTTTCTGTGTCCTGCTCTGTTTAAACCTTGGAGGTAAGAGGCCTTTGGCCAAACCTCATGACTACCAGGCCAGAAAGACTCATAGCAGTCCCTGTCCAAATTCCTCCAGATTGTGTTGCAGATAAAGTAGCTGCCGATCAGAGAGCAGGCAAAACACATTTATTATATTTCTTTTGGGATTCATACTCAACTGTAGGTTACAACAGGAGAGCACAATCCAATGCCATAATTACAATATATATTGGGGGACACACATCCTCCCCAATATTCAGATTTGCTCTAAATGTTCCCCCCAATATATTGATATGTTAATAATAAATAAAATAAAATGTGCTATGCTACAACAGAACCATGCACCACCCTCCAAAAAGAATCATTAGCAAATGTAAACATAATCATAACTAAACTTAAAAAATTGCCGTTATTATTACTCCCGGTTCTAGTTTTGCAGTTAGGGTTACTGCAGATCTAGGTGTGGTTTATCTAAGTGTCTTAAAAATGTATTAAAAAGTGGACAGCTAAAATGTAATATGACTGTTACATATCTTCACGTAGATTGTGATAGTTTTAACATCAACACATCATTTTGCGCTGTAACTGTAATTGTGGAAATATATAATAGTTTGCTGAAAATCATCAGTAATTGCATAGAGTGTAAACAAAAGTATTTGGTGAAAACGGCCGATGTGCTTATCAATCAACCACCACATGGTGCTCATGTACGAATTCAGCTAACGTTAATGTCTTGCGTTAATCATTTTCTTAGAAATGTCAGAAAGCCCAGGTGAAGACTGCTTAAAGTGTCGATCATTTATGTTGCGCTGCATGTGTTACGTGTGTAGACAGCAGTCATTTTCATTGACTGCATATTCGTAGAGTATTCTGTATAGCTGTATTTGGTTATGATAAATAGCATTATTAGTGCTTGTTTGATTAAAGTGCAAGCAGTTTTATTAGTCAGCTTTCATTCACAATGAGTACCATCATGAACAACAGGGAAGGTGGCAGTGGTATCATCAGTTTTTTGGGCAGCCTCCGAAAACAAAAGTTGAGAGCACAGATGATAGAAGTATGCAATAGCACAATCACAGTTAATCAATGGCAGTGTGCAGTCTTTTGTTATAGTTGTCTGAGGTTCAAAATTCCTGCAGCTGGTATAGCTGCCCATTCGTCTGGGCAAATTGCCTCCAGGCCATACAAAGTCTGGTTGTCTTGCATGAACCGCACTTTTGAGATCTCCCCAGAGTGGCTCGATGATATTAAGGTCTGGAGACTTTGTTGGCGACTCCAGAACCTTCACCTTTTTCTGCTGTAACCACTGGAGGGTCAAACTGGCCTTGTGTTTAGTCATTGTCATGCTGGAAAGTTCAAGCGCATCCCATGCGCAGCTTTCGTGCAGCATAATGCAAATTGTCTGCCAGTATTTTCTCATTTCACTTCTCCAACTTAGACTATTGTGTTCTGATCCATCACATACAATACAGATTATAAAAACATTAAATTAAAGACTTTTATGCAACAGAATAGGTAAAAAGCCAAGGGTGTCACGGTCCTGGCCTGCTGGGGCTGTTCCGTTCCATGTTTTCTGTTTGTCTGTGATCTGTCATCTCCTTGTTTCAGTTGATCAGTGTATTTTGTTTACCTTTGTTTTGCCCCCACCTGTTTCTGTTTTCCTCGTTAGTCTGTGTACTTAGTTCAGTCAGTTTCTCCCTGCCTTTGTTGGGTCATTGTCTTTGTCAGTGTTGTTACTGTTTGTTTGCTCCTGCTCCATGTTCACCCGTTCGCCTAGTTTTAGTTTATTCTATTTTTAATAGTGCACGGCACTCAGTTTTGTTTTGTATTTAGTTCATTAAAGTTTTCCCCTGCATTTGCCACCATCTCCCTCCTTGGATTCCCTGCACACCCCTGCGCACACCTTCATGACAAAGGGGGGTGAATACTATTGCAAGGCAAACACACATAGAATGGGCCTAAATTCTACTGTATACTTTGTGCCAGGGGCAAGATAAATATTCTGCCTTCTCCACCAACATTATCTCACTTCCTACACAGGATGTTGAGAGAATTTAGACTGCTCAAGTGGTGAAAAATACACAAAGTGCACATACACCTACACTACACACATGGTTTAAGCTACACTACCCTATTTAGGACTTTAATCAGAACTGAACCTGTCCGGCCCTAGTTTTCATGAAAATTATATTAATGAATTCACCAGAGTAAAACATTTTGTAATTTGCCTTTTCCACTGCTGTTCCTTTTGGACTTTTCATACTGTCCCCATTGCTAACAGAAGGTATTACATGTCCATCCCATAATGAGCTGTACTTAGCAACAAGTTTCATGAGAGTGTAGTTGAATGTGAGAATGTTTTATATATGCTATATATGTATGTGTGTGTGTTTGTGTGTATCAATTGTTCTAAGTTTTGAAGGGTATATGCAGTCTAATACACTCACCAAAATGATTATTAGGAACACATTTTCAATTTCTCATTAATGCAATTATCTAATCAACCAATCACATGGCAGTTGCTTCAATGCATTTAGGGATGTGGTCATGGTCAAGACAATCTCCTGAACTCCAAACTGAATGTCAGAATGGGAAAGAAAGGTGATTTAAGCAATTTTAGGCGTGGCATGGTTGTTGGTGCCAGACGGGCCGATCTGAGTATCTCAATCTGCTCAGTTACTGGGATTTTCACGCAAAACCATTTCTAGGGTTTAGAAAGAATGGTGTGAAAAGGGAAAAACATCCAGTATGCGGCAGTCCTTTGGGCGAAAATGCCTTGTCGATGCTAGAGGTCAGAAGAGAATGGGCCGACTGATTCAAGCTGATAGAAGAGCAACTTTGACTGAAATTACCACTTGTTACAACCGAGGTATGCAGCAAAGCATTTGTGAAGCCACAACACGCACAACCTTGAGGCGGATGGACTACAACAGCACAAGACCCCACCGGGTACCACTCATCTCCATTACAAATAGGAAAAAGAGGCTACAATTTGCAAGAGCTCACCAAAATTGGACAGTTGAAGACTGGAAAAATGTTGCCTGGTCTGATGAGTCTCGATTTCTGTTGAGACATTCAGATGGTAGAGTCAGAATTTGGCGTAAAAAGAATGAGAACATGGATCCATCATGCCTTGTTACCACTGTGCAGGCTGGTGGTGGTGGTGTAATGGTGTGGGGGATGTTTTCTTGGCACACTTTTGGCCCCTTAGTGCCAATTGGGCATCGTTTAAATGCCACAGCCTACCTGAGCATTGTTTCTGACCATGTCCATCCCTTTATGGCCACCATGTACCCATCCTCTGATGGCTACTTCCAGCAGGATAATGCACCATGTCACAAAGCTCAAATCATTTCAGATTGGTTTCTTGAACATGACAATGAGTTCACTGTACTAAAACGGCCCCCACAGTCACCAGATCTCAACCCAATAGAGCATATTTGGGTTGTGGTGGAACGGGAGCTTCGTGCCCTGGATGTGCATCCCACGAATCTCCATCAACTGCAAAATGCTATCCTATCAATATGGGCCAACATTTCTAAAGAATGCTTTCAGCACCTTGTTGAATCAATGCCACGAAGAATTAAGGCAGTTCTGAAGGCGAAAGGGGGTCAAACACAGGATTAGTATGGTGTTCCTAATAATCCTTTAGGTGAGTGTATATCAATTTCATCCGCTTATCCATTGTCAGATCGCGGGGGCAGCAGCTCCAGCAGGTGACCCCAAACTTCCCTTACCCGAAATACATTTGCCAGCTCTGACTGGGGGAGCCCAAGCTGTTCCCAGGCCAGTGTCGAAATATAATCTCTCCACCTAGTCCTGGGCCTACCCCGAGGTCTCCTCCCAGCTGGACGTGCCTGGAACACCTCCTTAGGGAGACGTCCTTGGGGCATCTTTACCAGATGCCTGAACTACCTCAACTGGCTTCTTTCAATGCAAAGGAGCAGCGGCTCTACTCCGAGTTCCTCATGGATGACTGAGCTTCTCACCCTATCTGTAAGGGAGACGCCAGCCACCCTTCTGAGAACGAATTTAATCCGCTTGTACCCATGATCTAGTTCTTTCGGCCATGACTCAGCCTTCATGACCATTTGAGAGGGTAGAAACGAAAATTTACCAGCATATCGAGAGCTTTGCCTTCCGGCTCAGCTTTCTTCTTGTCACAACGGTGCGGTAAAGTGAATGCAATACCGCCGCGGCTGCTCCGATTCTCCAGCTCCATTTTTCCCTCACTGACGAACAAGACCCCGGGATACATGAAGATACTTGAACTCCTTTACTTGGGATTAAAGCTCATTCCCTACCCGGAGGCGGCACTCCATCGGTTTCCTGCTGAGAACAATGGCCTCAGATTTAGAGGTGCTAATCCTCATCCCAACCGCTTCGCACTCGGCTGTGAACCGGTCCAGTGAGTGCTGGAGGTCACAGATCGCTTGATGCCATCAGGACCACATCATCTGCAAAAAGCAGCGATGAGATCCCCAGACCACCGAACTATAAACCGTCCCCACCCCAACAGCGCCTCGATATCCTGTCCATAAACGTTACAAACAGGATTGGTGACAAAGCGCAGCCCTGATGGAGGCCAACCCCCACCTGGAACGAGTCTGACCTGCTACCGAGAACCCAAACACAGCTCTCACTTTGGACGTACAGGGATTGGATAGCCCTAAGAAGGGACCTCCTCACCCCATACTCCCGAAGCACCTCCCACAGTATCTACAGGGGAACCCAGTCAAATGCTTTCTCCAGATCCACTCAGCACATGGAGACCAGATGGGCATATTCCCAGGCCGCCTCTGGGATCATTGCATGAGTAAAGAGCTGGTCGGTTGTTCCACGACCAGGATGGAATCTACATTGTTCCTCTTCAATCTCAGGTTCGACGATCTGCCGAACCCTCCTTTCCAACACCTATGAGTAGACTTTCCCAGGGAGGCTGAGTATTGTGATACCCCTATAATTAGCACACACCCTCGGGTCCCCCTTTTTGAACAGGGGAACCACCACCCCAGTAGGCACTGCCCCCGACTCCCACGCAATGTTGAAGATGCGTGTCATCCAAGACATCCCCTCCACATCCGAAGATTTCAACATTTCTGGACGAATCTTGTCAATCCCTGGAGCTTTGCCACTGTGTAGCTGTTCAACTACCACAGTGACTTCTGCAAAGGAGATTGACGATGCTTCCCCATCAGCCTCCAGCTTTGCCTCTACTAAAGAGGCAGTGTTAGTGGGATTTAGGAGTTCCTAAAATTGTTCCTTCCATCGCCCAAATACCTCCTCAGTTGCGGTCAACAGTGTTCCATCCTTACTGTACACAGCTTGGATGGTTCCCCGTTTCCCTTCCTGAGGTGGCGGACGGTTTTCCAGAAACACCTTGGTGCCGAACAAAAGTCCTTCTCCATGGCTTCCCCGAACTCCGCCCACACCCGCTGTTTTGCATCTTTCATTGCAAAGGTCGCAGCCATTCGGGTCCACCGGTACTCTGCAACTGCCTCCTCCTTCAGTCAGATGGCTTGCCTGACCACCGGTGTCCACCAAGGTGTACGAGGGTTACCGCCTCTTGAGGCACTGCTGCTTCGGCAATGGAAGCTTTGAACATTGACCACTCTGTTTCAATGCCCCCAACCTCCACAGGGATGTCAGAGAAGCTCAGCCGGAGGTGTGAGTTTAAGATCTTTCAGATGGGGGGCCTCCTCCAGACATTCCCAGTTCACCCGCACTACCCGTTTGGGTTTTCCTGATCTGTCCAGACTCTTTCCCCATCCCCTGACCCAACTCACCACCAGATGGTGATCGGTTGACAGCTCCGCCCCTCTCTTTACACGAGTGTCCAAAACATGCGGCCTCAGCTCAGATGAAACAATCACAAAATCGATCATCGACCTTTGGCCTAGGGTGCTCTGGTACCACGTAAACTTATAAGCATCCTTATGTTCGAACAAGGTGTTCGTCATAGATAATCCATGACAAGCACAGAACTCTAACAACAAACAACCACTCAAGTTCAGATCAGGGAGGCTGTTCCTCCATATCACGCCTCTCCAGGTGTCTCCATCATTGCCCACGTGCCCGATGAAGTCCGCCAGCAGAATAATGCAGTCCCCTACTGGAGCCCCGTACAGGACTCCATTCAGCGTATCCAAGAAGACTGAATACTCAGAACTGCTGTTTGGGGCATACGCACAAACATCAGTCAGAGATTTACACCCACAACCCGTAGGCGTAGGGAGGCGACCCTGTCATCCACCGTGTTAAACTCCAACAGAGCGGTGCTCAGTCTAATATAGCAATGCTCATTTTGACCCTGGCAACCAGAAAAACATTTAAGAGAGCCAGTGCATGAGCACATGATAGCTAAACAGGGCATTTAATGTGCATTTGAACTTCCTCATAGGACTGCCAATCACACAGGAAATAACAAAGGGAAAACCGCCCAACTCCAAGCAATTGATGACTTTCAAGAGCTCCCACTCACTGTTCCCACAATCACATCTCCCGCAATAAGTGCTATTAACCTTAGGCAACCACCATCCACATATCTGCGGAAGAACCTATACTGTGTATTTGTTTTTATTGATTCCGAATGGTTATAGATCTTCCTTACCGGTTAGCGGCTAATTCCAATGAAGCGATTGACGTAAGGTTTGTGTTCCTACGTGCATCACAGCCTACGTAAGAAAACCACAAAGTTGCATCTAAAATGGTGGCCATTACGCACTTCATGTAATGGAGCTTAGTGCATCTACTGTTTAGAAGTCTAATCTTTGTTGACCAATCACAAACAACGTTATTGCTAGGTCATCTCATGCCTGGCATCCAATAGCAATTCAGATTAGCTTTCCCAGGGAATCACGTGGGCTATGACACGAGCTCTAGTCCATGTGGCCACTCCTTACCCAAGCAGCAGAAAATGGAGTGTCAACAGAGACTTGCTTCGCGTTCATTCCGAAAAAAGGACATTATAGATCAACGTTTTAGACTAGATTTTAACAGGCAAGTGTATTGAGAATATGATCATTTGTATGGAAACAGTATCTGATGCACTGCGTATGCGTAATGGCCAGACAGCTCCAACAGCTCAGAGTCGTGAACCACCAACTTACGAAGTACATTGTTATTTATGAATAATGGTATCCTACAACATCGGTTGTATATAGAAAAATATGAAAAAAATCTTCTGTCAACATAGTATGGGGATGTTAGTTTCTTTGGGAAGAAGTTTGTCACTTTCTAACTGCAATACCGATCTTGTGCTTCCATCTAGTGGCCGTTAAGTGTATTGCGTTATAACCAGTGGAATGTATGTTCTTTCTAAATAATTTTAGAATGGGTTATTTCCAGGTAGAGGAACTGACTTTTATTGGGGTCCCTATATTTTCGACGTTCTGTTATTTATTTTATTAATTTGTTTCAGCCTAAAACACTGTAATTTGACTATAAAGGCCTGGAAATATCAGAAAATAACAATCATAGAAAACTTAAACATAAATATTTCCAAAATAAATTTGCAAACCCTATTGCAGAAAAGTGTATCGTAAAACTTTTTTCTGCAATTCCAAGAGATGATGCTTCAAAATAGTGTCCCAGAAGTCTGTTTTCATGGGGGGTTTTGTAGCCATGGGGGATGTGATCACCAGGATGCATCATAATAGATATCTGTTACAGAAATGATTCTAGGACCCATTAAGTGCAAGTAGTGAAATCCTGCCAAAAACACCCTGGACCTGGCAGGAAACAAACAGGACGGTAGACTGCACAGTTATGGAACATGTCATGGAATGGCCAGTACAGTCTTAGACTTATACTCCACCGGGCTGGTTTGGGATGAACTGGGCAGAAGGGTGAAAGCTAAGCAACATACAAGATTGTATGGTGAGTGTCTCTGAACTGCAATCTTCATGTTTCCCCGCAAATGTTCAATGGGGATCAAGTCTGCCCTTTGGGACACCCAAGGACATTCACAGATTTGTCCTGAAGCCACTTCATTAGTGTGTTTGTAGTATGCTTCGGGTTATTATCATGGTGAGAAGATTAATCCTTGCCCACGTCTGAGGTCCTATGTGCTCCAGATTTGGACTTTCTTCAAGTACCTCAATGAATTTTTTCAAATGTTTCTTCCCACAATTCTGACCAGTCACCCAATACCTGTCTCTAAGAATCATCCCATAGCATGATACTCCCCCTACCATTATCTACATGATGACTGGGAGATTTTATGAGCCAAGTGATGAGTGGTACGATATCTTTGCCATACATAGTGTTTGGCCTTCTGGCCTGATAGTTTCATTTTGGTCTCATTAGACCAGAGAGTATGTCCACATGCTCTCAGAGTCTTTCAGGTGGCACGTCATGTGCCTTTTACTCAGGAGTGGCTTTTTTCTAGCCACAAGACAAAGGATTGATTGAGAGTACTGCAGAAATGGTGTTTCTTCTTTCACATTCTCCCATCTCCACCGACAAAATCTGAAATTGTGTTTGAGAGGCCTGTGGGTTCTTGGTAAACCTCCCTGACCAAGGCCAGTCTTGTCAGGATAATTAATTTGGACAGCACTAGAAAGAATCTTGGCTATTTGAAAAGTATTCCATTTCACAATGATAGAGCCCACCATGTTTTGGGAAATTTCTGTGCATTTGCAATGTCTATATTGCCTTTACCAGATAAATAAATTAAGTGGAAATCACAACAAAATATGGAGTATGTGAATACAGTAAATACCTTTGAAAGGCACTATATAAAAATATAAAATATTGTGGAATGTTGTGGCATGGGTAAATGCCTGAGAAGAAGTAGCTTTCCAACAAATAATATCAATATAGATATATAATCAAATGTATCCTAAAAAACAGGAGGAATATAATAAACGCATGAGCATTGTACATTTTTGTTAATCATTTCGTTAGAAAAACAGTAGAGGAAGAGACACTGATGAGTGTACACATTTCACGTTTATGTGCCAACACAATACGTTCTCCTCATTTTGTTCTTTCCATTACTACGAGCCTTTTACATTAACCCAAAAAACGTGTTATTTTAGACACTTTTAGAAATAGCTTAAAGTATAAACACTTTTTTATTTGTTTAATCATTAATCAGAAGTACAATATTTTAAAAAGTTCCCTGTATGGCTCAAAAGTTAACAAAAACTTATTTTAAGCCATTGCCAAAGTAAAACAAACCTTAGGACATATTATCTCAATGGATATACCTCGGCAATGGCCCTGCCACAACACTTATCTGAAGAGATTGTGTTTACCTGCCCCTCCTTCTCTCTGTATGAGTAGCGTGGCCTCAGCTCCAACAGGACACTCTTTAAGCAACTCCACCACACGGCCATGTTCCGCCCCGGCAACGCCCTGCTGGTTCACTTCCAGGATCAGGTCTCCTTCATTCAGACCCACTCTGCCATGCACACCTGGCTCTAACACCTGTATAATAGAACATACACTGGTATGATGAATAGCCAGGACAGATAGCCAGACCAGAAAGACAGGATAGAAAGACTGACAGATTTTTAGTAAGACTAACATTCTACCTGTTTGACCCGCTGCCCTGTGGGGCTGTCGGCGATGGTGAATCCGAATCCTTCAGCTCCTTTCACCATAGTAACGCTCAGCAGCTCCACCCCTTGGATCACACCCCCAGCAATCCCTGTTGCCCCCGATGACGCCATGGAGACATTGTCGTCATGTGGCGTCATGGCTGGCACAGACCCGGGAGTGGTGGTTGGAAGCGAGGACCCATCAAGGTGGGTGTCCCCAGGATGGGGTGTCCCGGGCTGGGCCAGGGCTTGTGGAGGTAGCTGGGAGCTCAGAGAGAGGTACTCCAGGTAAGGGTCGTAGCTGCTACGTCCATTTACCACTAGGGGGCGTTCCAGTCCGATGGGGGTCAGGGAGGTGCCAGCAGATGCTCCGCTAGGGTCCTCAGGGTCAAAGGGCAGGGGGTATCCCCGGCAGAGGACCAGGGTGACGCTTTGGCCAATGGGCACAGACTGGAATAGTTTTACCACATCAGCATGTGTGGTGCCCAGACAACAGATGTCATTTATGTAGACAATGACATCACCTAAATTGGGAACATGCAGAAGTCTTTCATTATTCGTGATGTTCTGAACATAAAAAATAGGTTCTGCATAACATTAAACAACATAACCATTAAGATTAGATGGGATTAGGCAGAAGATTTAATACAAGCTCAGTGAAAATGATCAAATACACGCTTGTATGAAAACAAACCATACAGTACAAACAGTGTTTACTAAACATACTGAAGTGTCTTTACAAAGGTGAAGGATCAGATTGCAAATGCAAATTATTTATTTAAAAGTCATACAATGTGATTTTCTGGATATTTTGTTGTTTTAGATTCCATCTCTCACAGGTAATGTGTACCTATGATAACATTACAGACCTCTAGATGCTTTGTAAGTAAGAAAACCTGCAAAATCATCAGTGTATCAAATACTTGTTCTTCCCACTGCATATGTGCCATCGCAAGAAGGTTTGCTATGTCTCCCAGTACAGTCTCAAGAGCATGGAGGAGATACCAGGAGACGGGCCGTTACATAAGGAGAGCTGGACTAGGTCGTAAGAAGAGCATCAATCCAGAAGCAGGACCAGTATCTGCTCATTTGTGCGAAAAGGAACAAGAGGAGACAGAGGCTTGCAAAATTACCTCCAGCAGGCTACTGGTGTGCATGTTTCTGACATAACTGTCAGAAACAGAATCCATGAGGGTGGCATGTGGCCCGATGTCCTCTAGTGGGACCTCTGCTCAAAGCCCAGCACAGTGCAGCTCGATGGGCATATGCCAGAGAACACCAGAATTGGCAGGTCCGTCTTTGGTGCCGTATTCTATTCACAGATAAGAGCAGGTTCACATTGAGCACATGTGACAGACAAGATAGTCTGGAGACACCGTGGTGAATGTTATCCTCACTGCAACACCATCCAGGATTACTGGTTTGGCGGTGGGTAAATGATGGTCTGGGGAGGCAAATCCTTGGTGGGTTGCACAGACCTCCACGTGTTAGCCAATGGTACCCTGACCGCTGTTACAGTTGTGCTCATAAGTTTGCATACACTGGCAGAAACTGTGACATTTTTGCATTGATTTGGAAAATAAAAATATATTACTTAAGAAATACGTTTTTTAGATAGTGATCATATGAAGCCATTTATAATCACATAGTTATTTGGCTCCTTTTAAAATCATATTGATAACAGCAATCAACCAAATGGCCCTGATCAAAAGTTTACATACCCTTGAAAGTTTGGCCTTGTTACAGACACAGAGGTGACAATGGCAATTAAAGATGAATTTCCCACAGCTGTGGCTCTTTAAATTGCAATTAGTGTCTGTTTATAGTCAATGAGTTTGTTTGCTTTCACGTGGATGCACTAAGCAGGCTAGATACTGAACCATGGGGAGTAGAAAATAACTGTCAAAATAACAAGCTAAAATAACTTTATAAAGACAGAAAAGGATATACAAAGATATCCAGATCCTTGCAAAGGCCAGTCAATACTGCTCAATCACATATAAAAAACTGGGAAATTCAGGGATCTCGATAACAAGCTAAGGTCAGGTAGGCCAAGAAAGATTTCAACCAAAACTGTCAGAAGAATTGTTTGGGATACAAAAAAAACAGGTTACCTGAGAAGAAATATTGGCTGCGCTGGAAAAAGTTGGCATGGTTGTTTCAAGGAGCGCAAAACGACAATACTTGAACAAAAATGATGGCAAGATGAATACAGCATGATATCAGAAAATACTGGCAGAAAATCCAGTAACGCTGCGCAGGGGACTCCCTTTGAATTCCAGCACAAGACCAAGTCGGCCCTCCAGTGTTAACAGCAGAAAAATGTGAATGTTGTTGAGTGGCCATCACAGGCTCCTCACCTTAATATCATTGAGCCACTCTGAGGAGATCTCATACGTGTGGTTCATGCAAGACGACCAAATACTTTGCATGACCTGGAGGCATTTTGCCAAGATGAATGGGCAGCTATATCACCTGCAAGAATTTGTGGCCTAATAGACAACTATTACAAAAGACTGCATGCTGTCATTGACGCTAAAGGGGGCAATACACAGTACTAATAACTATAGGAAGGCAGACTTTTGAACAGGGGCCAGTTAATTTTTTTCTTTGTTGCCATGTTTTGTTTAATGATTGTGCCTATCTGTTATTGCCCATAGTTGAATGTGAATCCCATAAGAAATTAAAGACATGTGTTTTGCCTGCTCACTCATGTTCTCTTTAGAAATGGTACATATCTTACCAATTCTCCAAGGGTATGCTAGCTTTTGAGCACAACTGTAGGTACAGAGATGAAATCTTCAGACCCATTGTCAGACCTTACACTGGTGCAGTGGGCCCTGGGTTCCTCATGGTGCAGAACAAGGCCCGGCCTCATGTGGCCAGAGTGTGTAGGCAATTCCTGGATGAAGAAAGAATGTATGCAATTGACTGGCCCTCGTGTTCCCCAGACCAGAATCCAATTGAGAACTTTACCCAGACTGTATAAGCGGAGTTGGCTAAGATGAGCGAATATCTCTTACAGAGTGAGTTGAGTGAGTGACTGATTGACTAAGCAGCCCATGTTAAATAGTGTAGTGGTTAGCGAAGCAGACCTGCAAACTATTGGTCCCGTGTTCGGATCTCCTTCCAGGCAAAGCAAAGTACGCACTATGAATTATTCAATATAGACTATAACTTTGCAGACCAAAACTTTCAGGATCTACATTATGGTAAGTCTAAAACAGTTTACAGTAAATTTTCGGAGTATACATCCTTGCATGAGTTTTGTGGCAGGATAGACAAACACATTTGCTGGGCTACAACATACAGTAGTTACGTTATAGTAAGCCTTGATGAAAAAGTTATCGTCACCTTTATTGATAATAATTGTATCACTGCCCTTCACGAATGAAAGAACAACATACGTTCTTATTCCATGAAATAGCTTTGTCAGACTTGCTAGAAATTGCTAAATTAATGACAATTCCAGTAAATTAGGCACTACTGGAAAAGCCTATTACTGACTAATACACTGTTAAAACAGCCAGTGGTAAATGCCATACAGTTCATAGATCCTATGATGCAGGTACATTTTATAAGAAACGGTCAGTTTAAATGTATCAATTTCATTCACAAATGGCCAATTAGCTGTTGAAACGGCCAGTGGCAAAAGAGGATTTTTTCAGGGTAGACCCAAGAGGCAATACTGACACTCATCAAATGTACAACTCTGTGGTGAAATGGTTAACGACTCAGTCTTCCATGTCGGTGACCCGGGTTCGAAATCTCGAGAGGGCAACACTTTCTACTGTGGGCCGGTTGAACTAGGCTTGCCTGGTTTCTTGTTTTCTGAATTTGAATTTGGTGGTGATTTTGGTTTACATTGACCATTGTTATATAATTTTGTCTGAACTAATTACATAATGTACAATAAAAATGTTGATCTTAAATATATTTAGTTCACTGAGACCCAATGTGTGATTTAAACGTTCCCTTATTTTTTTTATATAAGTACATATATACAGCTCTAGAAATAATCAAGAGATCATTCAAAATGTTACTAAAATCAGCATCTCTACATGTATGGCATCCATTCCATTCCAGTGCCTGTTAAATTCCAACATATGCACACCTCATTTTACTTAATGAGGTACTGAAGAGATGTAGAGATGCTGATTTTAGAGAAATTAGGAGTGGTCTCTTAATTTTTTCCAGGCCTGTATATATCATACACACACACGCGTTCAAAAGGTTGAAGTCACTTACCAGTGTCTTGGTTTTCCATTAAAACATACATGAAATTAGTTGAAATAGGAAATAAACACTGATCAGCCATAACATTATGACCACTGACAGGTGAAGTGAATAACACTAATTATATCGTTATCATGGTACCTGTCAGTGGGTGGGACATATTGATGTGTTAGAAGCTTGAAAATTGGGCAAGCATAAGGATGTGAGCGACTTTGATAAGGGCCAAATTGTAATGGCTAGACAACTGGGTCAGAGCATCTCCAAAACTGCAGGCCTTGTGGGATTTTCCTTGGGCTGCAGTGGTCAGAATCTATCAACGGTTGTCCAAGGAAGGAAAAGCTGTCAACCGGAGAAAGGGTCATGGGTGACCAAGGCTCATTTATGCACATGGGGAGCGAAGGCTGGCCTGTGTGTTCCGATCCAACAGATGAGCTACTGTACCTCAAATTGCTAAAAAAGTTCATGCTGGTACTTATATAAAAGTGTCAGAACACACACACCATCACAGTTTGTCACGTATGGGGCTGTGTAGCCGCAGACAAGTCAGGGTGCCACTGCTTATCCCTGTCCACTGCCAAATGCGCCTATAATTTGAGCATCCAAACGTGACCACAGAACAATAGAAGGTGACCTGATCTGATTAATCACAATTCCTTCTACATCTTGTGGATGGCTGGGTGCGTGTGCGTTGCTTCCCTGGAAAACACAAGGCACCAGGATGCATTATGGAAAGAAGGCAAGCCAGCGGAGGCAGTGTGATGCTTTGGGCAATGTTCTGCAGGGATACCTTGGGTCATGTCATTCATGTGGATGTTATTTTGACACATACCACCTACCTAAGCATTGTTGCAAATCATGTGCACCCTTTTCATGGCAATGGTATTCCCTGATGGCACTGGCCTCTTTCAGCAAGATAAAGCACAAATGGTTCAGGAATGGTTTGAGAAGCACAACAACAAGTTCAAGGTGTTGACCTGGCCTCCAAATTCCCTAGATCTCAATGCAATCGAGCATCTATGGGATGTGCTGCACAAACAGGTCCGATCCTTAGAGGCCCCACTTCGCAACTTACAGGACTTAAAGGAACTTCTGCTAACCTCTTCGTGCCAGATACCTCAGCACATCTTCAGTGTTCTAGTGGGAGTCCATGCCTTGATGGGAAGAGGCTGTTTTGGTGGCATAAAGGGCACCTACACAATAGGCAGGTAGTCATAATGTTATGGCTGGTCGGTTTAGTTTGACAAATTTTGAACTTACCAACTTTAACTGAAATAAGAGTGTCCATCAAACATTGCTTTTGTCCACTTGCAGCAATTACAGCCTAGCTGACCTTTGCTGTTCTGAAGACATTTCACCACAAGCTTTCTGAATCTCCTCTTGATGGGTTGCATTGGCTTGATGCGCACTTTTTACAAACGATATGGTCAAGCTGCACACACAACAGCTCAGTAGGGTTGAAATCCACTGACTGTGCTGGCCACTCCATTATAGACAGAATATCAGCTGACTTCTTCCGTAAATAGTTCTTGCATAGTTTGGAGCTATTGTTTAGGTCAAGCACCGTCTACAGGGTATGGCATGGTGTTGCAAAATAGTGATGGCCTTCCTTCTTAAAGACCCTTTTTACCTTTGACCTTTTCATCTCCCACTTAGCACCACTACGACCATCACATCTCCTCCACCATGCTTGATAGATAGCATTAAGCACTCCTCCAGCTTCTTTTCATTTGGTCTGTCTCTCACAAATGTTCTTCATTGTGATCCGAACACCACAAACTTTCAGTCATCTGTCCATAACAATTTTTTTGAATATTCCTTGGTCCAGTGTCTGTGTTCGTTTGCCCATCTTAAACTTTACTTTCATAAAGCAAGTCTAAAATATGCTTGTTTTTTGCAACTCTGCCTAGAAAGCAAGCATCCTGGAGTCCCCTCTTCACTGTTGACATGGACATTGGTGTTCTGTGGGCATTATTACATGAAGCTGCCAGTTGAGAACCTGCGAGGCTTCTGTTTCTCAAACTAGACACTACTGAATTTGTCCTGTTGCTCAGTTGTGCACCGGGGCCTCACACTCTTTCTTTCTATTCTGGGTAGAGACAATTTGCACTATTCTGTGAATGGAGTAGTACACAGCGTTGCATAAGATATTAAGCTCCTTGGCAATTTTGCACATGGAATAGCCTTAATTTCTCAGAACATGAATTGACTGATGAGCGTCAGAACAAAGTTATTTGTTTCTGAACTTTTTGAGCCTGTAATCAAACCCAAAATTGCTGATCCTGTAGATATTTAAACTAGTCTAAAGAATGCCAGTTTTATTGTTTCTTCAATCAGCACAACCGTTTTCCAATGTGCAAGCATACAGTGGGGAGAACAAGTATTTGAAACACTGCTGATTTTGCAGGTTTTCCTACTTACAAAGCATGTAGAGGTCTGTAATTTTTATCATAGTTAAACTTCAACTGTGAGAGACGGAATCTAAAACAAAAATCCAGAAAATCACATTATATGATTTTTAAATAATTAATTTGCATTTTATTGCATGACAACTATTTGATACATCAGAAAAGCAGAAATTAATATTTTGTACAAAAAAATTTGTTTGCAATTACAGAGATTATACATTTCCTGTAGTGCTTGACCAGGTTTGCACACACTGCAGCAGGGAATTTGGCCCACTACTCCATACAGACCTTCTCTAGATCCTTCAGGTTTCAGGGCTGACTCTGGGCAATACGTACTTTCAGCTCCCACCAAAGATTTTCTATTGGGTTCAGGTCTGGAGACTGACTAGGCCACTTAGGAGCCACTCCTGACTGACTAGGCCACTGCTTCTTACGGAGCCACTCCTTAGTTGCCCTGGCTGGGTGTTTCGAGATGTTGTTATGCTGGAAGACCAAGCCACAACCCATCTTCAATGCTCTTACAGAGGAAAGGAGGGAAGGATCTCACGATACATGGCCCCATCTATTCTCCCCTCAATACGGTGCAGTCGTCCTGTCCCCTTTGCAGAAAAGCATCCCCAAAAAATGATGTTTCCACCTCCATGCTTCACGGTTGGGATGGTGTTCTTGGGGTTGTACTCATCCTTCTTCCTCCAAACACGGCAAGTGTAGTTTAGACCAAAACGCTCTATTTTTGTCTCATCAGACCACATAAGCTTCTCCCATTCCCCTCTGGATCATCCTGATGGTCAAACCTCAGACGGGCCTGGACATGCGCTGGCTTGAGCAGGGGGACCTTGCGTGCAGGCTGCAGTATTTGAATCCATGACAGCGTTGTGTGTTACTAATGGTTTTCTTTGAGACTGTGGTTTTGGGCTGATCCCTCACTTTCCTCATGATCATTGATGCCCCAGATGAGGTGAGATCTTGCATGGAGCCCCAGACTGAGGGAGATTGACTGTCATCTTGAACTTCTTCCATTTTCTAATAAAACATCAAGCTGCTTGCTAATTGTCCTGTAGCCCAACCCAGCCTTGTGCAGGTCTACAATTTTATCCCTGATGTTCTTTCACAGCTCTCTGTTCTTGGCCATTGTAGAGAGCTTGGAGTCTGTTTGATTGAGTGTGTGGACAGGGATCTTTTATACAGGTAACGAGTTCAAACAGTTGCAGTTAATACAGATAATGAGTGGAGAACAGGAGGGCTTCTTAAAGAAAAACTAACAGGTCTGTGAGAGCCGGAATTCTTACTGGTTGGTAGGTGATCAAATACTTTTGTCAAGCAAAAAAATGCAAATTTATTGTTTAAAAATCATAGAATGTGATTTTCAGGATTTTTGTTTTAGATTCCGTCTCTCACATTTATTAGTGTACCTATGGTAAAAATAACAGACCTCTACATGCTTTGTAAGTAGGAAAACCTGCTAAATCAGCAGTGTATCAAATAATTGTTCTTCCCACTGTAATTGCAAAAAGGTTTTCTTAATAGCAAACACAGTGTCACATTGGAACACAGGACTGTTGGTTACTGATAATGGGCCTCTGTCTATGTAGACATTCCTTGCAAATTCAACAGTTTTTGTCTACAATTGTCATGTACAACATTAACGAAGTCTACAATGTATTTGTGTTTTATTATGTTAACAGACAAATTTGCTTCTCTTTCACTTTACTGATCTTGTGAAGTTGCAGACCTTGGTTTAAAAAAGGCAGGTTAGTCACAGGGAATTAGCCAGAAAAAGAGAACGATTTAAACTTATGACCTTCAATACATATCGTGACCTTCAATACATGGTGCCTAGCACATAGAAGGAAGACATGAAAACACGAAATGAATCTGCATGTGAACCCTAATTAATCCAAAGAATGGATAGTACTGACAAGGGTGTGACATACAAATACTGAGTAGTGATTAGTGTCAGGGTGTAGAAGATTATTTGCATTCGAATGCATTTCCAATGGATTAAAAACCAAACTTCCTTCAAATATTAATACTATTACTCCCTGGCTATTTTTAAAACTGTCCATTGACTGAAATATGTTTTTTCATTGTGTGACCAGGCATATTTTTGGTAAATTCCTTCTGTAAGGAATGCATATAAATAAAATGTTGCCCAAAATGTCCCTTTTCCCCGAAATATTTTCTGAACTAACATACTTTTCTGGCTTTGTTGTGTTCAATTTGAAATGTACAAGTTATTACAATTATATTCCAGTTTCTTTGCTATGAGCAACTGCCTCATGGCTGAATCTAGAGTATGTAAACAGAAAATGTCCAATGCTTGTGCTCTCAGAGGCCCATCATATCAGTATGTACGCCACGTTAGAATAAGGGCAAACACATACAGGTGTGTGTGTGTGTGTGTGTGTGTGTGTGCACAGCAATCAGTAGGGTGCATTTGCTCATGTGTCTGTTTGGAAATGCCAGCCATCTATAATAATAAAATAAAATGGGCACCCATCACCCCGCCACTGTACTGTGATGCCAAGTGGGTAAAAAGACCAAATTAACACACAAACACGCATTTGCACATGCGCACACATTGCACAATGTACAAGAGGTCAATCTAAGGCTCCACTCCAGTACACTACTATTATGTAAGATTCATGGTGACATCCTAAACATACGTGACATCCTAAACGCATAACATGCCAAGCTCCTTTGAGCGGGCACATGAAATGGCTCTTGAGTGTGTGTGTGTGGGTATGAGAGACAGGTTGTGTCTAGTTGCTGTGATTGCAGTCTCAGACCCACAAATGCAGCTCTCAATTCAAATTCGCCTCCTTCAAAGCAATGCAGAAACACAACTAGGCCAGCTAACCAGGGATGATGTGTTGTGTGTGTGCATCTTGATGCAGAGGGTACTAGCAATTTCAAATAAACAGGGAGAAAGAAAGCAAAATACCATATAATCAGGACAGAGAGAGAGACTGAGAGGAAGGAATTAAGGGAGCGAAGTGTGATATGGAGAGAGAGTGGGAGAAAAATACAGGCAGATATTCTGTACTCCAGAAAAAATTGCAGTTTAGACACCAACAGTGTCCAGGCATAAGGCCAGCTTGAGTTAGCAAGACACAACTAACAGACATCTATTTGGATGTTCCTATACAGTACCAGTGTCCATCTTTCCATCCTGCGCAGCTGGGCCCTCAGGAATAACACTCTTGACCTGCAAAAACTCATCTGGCTCATCTCCTCCAATGATGGTAAAGCCGAAACCCATGTTACTCTTCTGGAGCGCCGTGGACAGGAAAGATCCCTTAAGCTGGGTGGGGTCTCGCGTGAACTGGGGCTTTTCTGGAGATGGGGAGAGTTAGATTAGAATTGGCCAGTAAAAACACAGCAGAAGAAAAACGTTGTATTTTCCTTTACTGGCTAGTAAGACTTTACCGGCTAGGTATTTTCAAATATAATGGTATAATGGTGGTAGCATCTATTTTTTTTGTTGATATTCTTGTGCTCGGCAAGGCCTAGCCAGGCAGTTTTTAAGATCCAATATGTTTCAATTTAATTACACTAATTGTAATGTCAAAGAAACGCCATATGCCTTTCCAAAGTTGAGTATTCCTGAGCTGTCCAGTATAAGGAAATTTGAGACATGGTTTAGAATATTGCGGTCCAGCTCCAAATGAAATCGACCGGCTGATAGTTAACATTAATTGCTACACATTCTTTCCTGTGGGTCGCTTTTATTCTTTTTGTACTACGTCAGTATGCATGTGCCTTTATACATTATATTGTAGTCCTCAAAGTACAGAATATACAATACCAGTCAAAAGTTCTCATTCAAAAGTTCTCACTCAATTTATAATATAAAACTATCAAAGAACACATTTGGAATCATCTAGTAGCCCACAAAGTGGTAAACAGATCAAAGTACATTTCATATTGTAGATTCTTCAAATCTAGCCACACTTTGCCTTGATGATAGCTTTGCACACTCTCATCCAGCTTTGTGATGTAGCAACCTGGAATGCATTTCAGTTAACAGGTGTGCCTAAGTTAATTAGTATAATTTATTTCCTTCTTGCATTTGACCAATCATTTGCTATGTGACATAGGCTTGGTATACAGAAGATCCCAACTAGGTACATCTGTTCTGCAGTGGTGAATATTATGGTAAGAACAGTTCAAATTAGTGAATAGAGAAATTATAGTCAATCATTACTTTAAGACATGAAGGTCGATGAATACGGAAAACTTTAAGAAGTTAGAACGTTTCTTCAAGTTCAGTTGCAATGACCATCAAGTACGATTAAAATGGTTCTCATGACGAGTGCCACAAGACAGGAAGACCCAGAGTTACCTCTGCTGCAAAGGATAAGTTCATTAGATTTCTGATGGACTCAGAAATTGGCAATTACAAAGTAGACTATTTGGCCATAGCAAACGGAGCTACTTGCCCCTAAACAACTTAAGCTAAGTACCATTATGCCTTCTCATTGTCATTGCTGTTTATTTTTACTTGAAGTAGAACTATCGTCTTCGGGTAAAGATAGAGTTAGAGGCTCAGCTTCAGACGCAAATGTCAGACAATTATTATTTTAGTGAAGAAATGGAAAAAACAGCATCTGTGCCACCAGGTAAGAAATGTTACTGTTGTTAGCCCCTTGACTCAGCCCCTGCAGCCGGGCAAGAACTTTCTTAGTTAAATCTGGGTGGCTGCTAGACCCGACAGAGATCTCCAATAGCCTTTTCCCATTAGAGTCAGGTTTTGTTTTGTATAAAACAATGCTGCTGTCTTGAATTGGACAGGAAAGTTATTGTAAGCTAGCTTGTTGACTGAATGTTAATCAAACTTTGTGTCTTAAAATGAATTCAACATCAAAGTTAATGTTTGCTCTTTAGGCTGCACTTAACAAAAAGGCTTAACGTTAGGTATCATTACTAGCTAACGTTATGATTCCAAAGGCTATAATTGTCTTAAAGAAGGTAATAAAATCACCTGTTAACTTA
Source organism: Esox niger (assembly GCA_016801105.1). Taxonomy (NCBI): domain Eukaryota; kingdom Metazoa; phylum Chordata; class Actinopteri; order Esociformes; family Esocidae; genus Esox; species Esox niger. Next base: position 7,318 of record JACXGJ010003275.1, on the reverse strand, counting down.
CGATAGCTTGCTGCACAACAAACCTTTAGCCTATTTGTTTTGTTGCATATTGAATCCATAGTTCGATTTTGGCAAGCCCAAATAGGTGTCTTACATACATTTTTGACTTAATGACTATGATCATTAATTCAGGCCAGCTCATTAATTAAACTTCAAAAGATGATAAAAGCATGTGGATATGATCTGTCTGTCAGCATTTGGGGTTTTTCTTTAGTTGTCAGTTATAATCATCAAAATTGAAAGGAATGAACACTTGAAATACAGTATATCAGTCTGTGTGGAATGACCGTATACATTATACAAGTATCACTTTTTGAATGGAATTTCAAATATGGGAATTCTTTAGATTAGGTGTCCTATGGTCTTAGGAGTTGGAGCATTAAGATGAGGACCAGATGTTAGAAGATCATAAAGGAGCCCCACCAACTGTGTATCTTTGTCATACCTTGGAACGTGCACACGAGTGTACTTTGTCTGTGTATCACCTACAAGCTTGTAATAAACTATAAGAATTAATGTACTCGTTTCCTAGAGTATTTATAATTAAGACATTTGAATTAAGTGGACTCAACCCGTCGAACCTGAGAAGTGGAAAAGATTTATCTGCATCAGTCCACTGTGTTTTCTGAGGTCCAAGGTCAACGCAGCATTCTACCAGGAAGTTTTAGAGCACTTCATGCTTCCTGCTGCTGACCAACTTTATGGAGATGCCGATTTCATTTTCCAACAGGACTTGGCACCTGCACACAGTGCCAAAGCTACCAGTTCCTGGTTTAAGGACCATGGTATCCCTGTTCTTAATTGGCCAGCAAACTCACCTGACCTTAACCCTATAGAAAATCTATGGGGTATTGAGAAGAGGAAGATGCGATATGCCAGACCCAACAATGCAGAATAACTGAAGGCCACTATCAGAGGAACCTGGCCTCTCATAACACCTGAGCAGTGCCAAAGACTGATCGACTCCATGCCATGCCACATTGCTGCAGAAATTCAGGCAAAAGGGGCCCCAACTAAGTATTGAGTGCTGTACATGCTCATACTTTTCATGTTCATACTTTTCAGTTGGCCAAGATTTCTAAAAATCCTTTTTTTGTATTGGTCTTAAGTAATTTTCTAATTTTCTGAGATACTGATTTTGGGGTTTTCATTAGTTGTCAGATATAATCATCAAAATTAAAAGGAATTAACACTATCAGTCCGTGTGGAATGTTATGCAAGTTTCACATTTTGAATGGAATTACTGAAATAAATCAACTTTTAGATGATATTCTAATTATATGACCAGCACCAGTATGTTGGTGAAATAATCTTACAATGTTAAATTTGACTAATTAGGCTCTCTCCTTTTGAAGATGCATATAACAATCTAGGAAGGATTATCCTTGCCGGATTTAAAGATGCACCGCATGCTGCAAGGACTGCCACTGCCCGTTCTGTCACTCAATTGTGTTTCACCCAACGAGGATGAGCAAGGTCACAGCTAATTCAGAGGGCCATTTCAACAGTGCAATTTCCAGAAAGGTTTTTCTTTTATTCTGTGAAGTTTCAATGTGAGTCAGTCTGAATATGTTATAAACAATTATTTTGAGCAGTGAATCAATACAAGTCTGTCTCTGATTTGTTTGTTCTGACCAGATTCAGACACATTTAAATAATATACAGGCATAATAATACTTATATCACTATGTTTTAGGATATACAATTCACAGATGTGTGTAAAATTTCGGACCACCATGATGTTACCACTGAATATTTAAGGGTCAGGAAAAGTCAGATGTCAATAACATGATGTATGTCGGTCTGGATGTGTTTGGTTAATAATAAAATATACATACATATTTTATTGAACCTGCCCCTTGTCTTGCCTCTCCAAAATGACAAATTTCAGGTTGAGATCTAGTGACTGCAAAAGCCATAGCAAATACAACAAAATATAACAATATATTTTTCCTGAGGGAATTTGGTTTGTGGCATCAGACAGACACAAAATGTAGTATACGTACAGGTATGTACTGTATTTACAGGTATATATAAGATGATCTGCTCTACAGACATGTGGTCTATGTTGGCAGCCATGTCCAATACAACAAAGTTCATCCCAGCACACCCATCCCTACGAAAGGAAACGTCCTCAAGCAGCCCATCCATTCTGTCGTGGAGGTTCAACACCAGCAGCAAAACAGAAGGAAGCGGTGGATCCTCTCCACAGCGCCATCTATCCCACATCACCCAAAAACAGAACCCTTTGTGTGTGTGTAAGGAATGTAATTATCCACTGTATGAGTAGAGGATTTACACGTTTAGTAGTTTTATTCCCAACAGATGTGGTTGAATGGTGTTAAAGGCACTAGAGAAATACACAAGCCTGGCAAGTAATTTAAGTGTACAAGATGATCTGCCAGGTTCTGGATCGTCTCTTGTAGTTGCGAAAGTATAAGATGTTCTAAACTGTTCATCGGTGATGTAAGAGCTACAAGCAAGAAGTCATTGGGAAGTCTGGGACTGCTCTTTGGACCAATGCAGATGGTAGTGGTCTTCAATGGAGCTGAACTGTATGTTCCTCCAGTTGAAAAGTTCACAACAGACCAGTTGTTTATAGCAGGTCTTCAAGAGCTTATTACTGATGTTATGAGGACATGATCCTTTGTTGATTTTTGCTCTTTGGTGAAGTTAATAAAACCCCTCAGTACTCATATTGCAGGGTTTACATTGGTTCTCTGTAGTCTCAGAAAATGTTGTGCTGCCTCTCCAGGCATTACACATCTGTCCACATTGAAAGCCACATATTATTGAAAGAATCAGCCAGCGATCATAAACTGTTCACCGACGTAGCCGTAAATCTGGGGTTGGTGCTAGCAAAATAAAAAATTAGCTTGTACAGTCAAAAGTTACAAAGCAGGACATAGCATCAACATTTAACTTAGCTAGAAAGATGTGTCGGCATTGAGTAATTGTCTCTGGCCCCCTCCCAGCCAGGGGTGTGGATAAGCTCTACAGCAGACAATTGCTGACTGAAAACAGAATGCTGCCCATTGCAGGAGGTAGAGTTTATAGATAACTGACACTCATTTTGTGAGTCTTCTAGAAATAGGGCCAAGTTTGATCTGCTTGATCATAATCTGGATGTTATTGGCCTGTGTGAAACATGGCTAAAGCCTGATGAATTAACTGCCCTAAATGATGCCTCTGCTCCTGGCTACACTAGTAAATATAATTTTACGCTTAAACACATCACTGGTTTTCATTCTTTTGTTTTACTCATGAAAGCTGATCAATCATTTTTCATAGCTACTATTCACAGGCCCCCCAGGCCATACACAATGATACTCAATAGGTTTGGTGAATTATTGTCTAACTTTGTAGTCATGGCACATACAATTAAAATGTTTGGCGATTTCAATATTCAAATAAAAAAGTCCAATGACCCTCTTCAAAAAGCCTTTGAAGTCATAAATGACTCAATGGGTTTTGTCCAACATGTCTAAGATCCAACACACCTCCATAATCCAACCTTAGACTTTGTCCTGTCATGAGAAAGAAAGAAATCAATCTTATTACATTTACCGTTGAAACAAGAAACCCACTTGCACCCCAACTATGGCTTTTAAATGCCGTAATATAAATTAAATAAATATACGAATAGGCTGATTTCTAACAATATGGTTACACCACTAAAAACAAAAAATACGCCACATGAAACTCGCTCCATGGTTCACAGACAATACTAGAGCACTCAAGCAAGCCTCCAGAAAATTGGAGTGAGTGGCGCTCCACCAAATTTAAAGTATTAGACTAGCCTGGATAGACAGTACACTACACTATCGAAAAGCACTCCCATCTGCTCGATCAGCTTATTTCTCCAACCTGATTGAGGTGAAGAATACAAAATGTCTCTTTGATACAGTAGCTGTTAGCCTGCCCCAGACAATGTTGAACATAATAAATTGCTCCCTATCCTCCAGATGTGTACCAAACTCACAGAAGATTGCATTAATAAAGCTTCTTCTGAAAACATCTCATCTGGATACAGACAGATTAAACAATTACAGGACAATATAAATCCTCTTAAAAATCTTACAAAAGTGTTTCCCAACAACTGAACGCCTTCCTGAAGACAAACAACACACAGCTCTGGAAAAAATTTAGACCAATGCACCTTTTTCATTCAAAAAAAGTAAAAAGGTAGGATTTCAATCACTCAATCCATTTTATTTTATAAAGCGCTTTTAACATCAGCAGTTGTCACAAAGGGTTTTCACAAAACACCCAGCCTTAAACCCCAGGATGCAAACAACAATACAGATGAACTTCAGTGGCTAGGAAAAACTCCCTAAGAGGGCCAAATTTAGGAAGAAACCTAGAGAAGAACCAGGCTTTAATTTTAAAGTCCAAATTTTAAAGTCCAAATTTTAATAGCTCAAAGCATGTGGGCTAAACCCAGAGTCTATTTAAACATAGTCCAGATTAGAGGCAAAACCGGAGGAACAAGGACAGGGGGGGTGAGCAGAGTGGCAGCTGAAATCGTCAGGCATTTTCCTGATCTGCAACACAGCCAGGAGGACTCAAGACAGGGACGGCAACAAATCAAGCATGGTACTCCGCAGGTGTGGGTTAAGACCTCATGTCCTCCTAAGTTTAAAACAACAGAAAACTGGGAAAATTAAGACCCTACTCCCCCAGCACAATAATATAGCAGTGTAAGACATTAGGGCTGAGACAGGGGGGTCCAGTGACACTGTGGCCCTATCCGGAGGAGGCCCCGGACAGGGCCCAACAGGTAGGAAATCAATCCACCCACATTGCCAAGCATCAACCAAAGGGACACCCACCAACCGCAACCATCCTGAATGAGGGCCGAGTATTGCCAGCATAGCACAGTCCAATTGCACAAGTGCGCAACAGAGAGACAACAACAAGCCCGTGCCTCCGCCCCCAAATGGCATTGGAGGGAGGGCATCCCAGAGGCAATGAGAGCCCACCTGGCAAGACTGCAAGGGTGGACAGTATCAGGCCTTTCTGGTCACCTTCACGCCCCTGGGCCAGACTACAATTAATCATAGACCAGGCTGAAGAGATGAGTCTTTAGTAGACGCTTGAACGTTTGCACTGAGTCTGCATTTCAAATTTTAGGTACAATTAGAATGCCTGCATCTTGTGATCGAAGGTTACGTGCAGGTATGTATGGCTGGATCATTTCAGCGAGGTAAGTAGGAGCAAGTCCATGAACTGATTTATAGGTTGAAAATAAAACCTTAAAATCAGCCCTAACCCTAACAGGCAGCCAATGTAAAGAGGCTAGTACTGGAGTAATGTGTTCAAATTTTTTTGTTCTAGTTAGGATTCTAGCAGCAGTATGCAGCACTAATTGAAGTTTATTGATTTATCAGGGTAGCCGGAAAAAAGAGCATTGCAGTAATCTAATCTTGATGTAACAAAAGAATGGATTAGTTTTTCCGCATCAGTTTTGAAAAAAAATTGAATACTATCTGCCATAACTACAAGGATAGACAAGAATTCTGGAAACTCGTCAAGGAACATTGTATATGGCCCGGGCGGCCTGTAAATAGTGGCTATGTAAAACGATTTATCAGCCTGGTTTACTTTCATGAGCAACACTTCAAAAGAATGAAAACCAGTGATGTGTTTAAGAGTACATTTTTATTTACTGTCGTAGATGTTAGCAACACCCCCTCCTTTTCGGGATGCACGGGGGATATGATTACTAATGTAGCCAGGAGGAGAAGCCTCATTTAGGGCAGTAAATTCATCAGTCTTCAGCCATGTTTCACATAATCCAATAACATCAAGTTTATGTTTAGAGATCAATTCATTTACGGCAATTGCCTTTGGAGCAAGGGACCTAACATTTAGGAGTCCCATTTTGAGACGCGGGGTAATATAGTCATTCTTATTTGTGACCGAGGTGGAGGAAGGTTTTATTTTTATAAGGTTGCTATTGTTAGCGCTTCCTTGTTTAACGTTTCTCAGCCTGGAACGAGTCACAGTCGCAACACTGTACTAACCTCTCTGGCTATGCTATCGGCAGACTCCTCTATGCTAGCAGGCTGGCTAACAGCCTGCAGCCTGTCATGCACCCTATCTCATGATGAGGCTAGAGCAGGGGTCGGCAACCCGCGGCTCCGGAGCCGCATGCGGCTCTTTCATCCCTCTGATGCGGGTTCCTGTGGCTTTTGAAAATAATTAATGAGTATTTAATTAAAATGTATGTTATTTTAGTTTGTTCGTTTTTAAAATGTAATTCTAAATTTGAAGATTATGGTGATCTTGTAACATCTAAATAAAACGTGTTAAAAAATATTATGTCGCTGTTACGCTGTTACTATGCGTCACAACCACCAATGTGCAACACCCGCCAGCGCGCGATTTCTTGAACTTTTTGAATCCCAGGTAGGACAACTATGGAGAATTCTAAGAGAAAAGTGTCTGAAGAAAACAGAACGTTCAATGGTACGTGGACAGATTCATTTGCTTTCACTGCTGACGAGACTGGTTTACCAGTATGCTTAATATGTAATGAGAAACTAGGAAACAACAAAAAGTCAAATGTCGCAAGACATTTCCAGAATAAACACGCAGCCTTTGCTCATAAATATCCGGATGGAGATGAGAGAAAAAAAGCAGTTTCGGAACTGATGCGGAAGGTTGATCTGAGTAAAAATCACTTCAAGAAGTGGATGAAGTCTGCAAATTCAAGTACATATGCGAGTTTTGTAGCCGCTCAGGAAATAGTCAGGCACGGGAAGCCGTTCATAGATGGAGAATATATAAAAGAATCTTTCATTAAGATTTCAGAACATCTATTCACGGACTTTAAAAACAAGAGTGAAATTGTGCAGAAAATCAAGGATATGCCCCTCTCTGCAAAGACTGTCAAAGACAGAACATTAAAAATGGCAGAAGACATCACCAGACAGCAAATTAAAGACATCAATTCAGCTGTGGACCACTCAATTGCCTGTGATGAATCTAAAGACAAAGGTGATATTGAACAAATAGCGCTGTTCTGCCGGTATGTAAACTCTGCTGGGCCACAGGAAGAAATTATTGAGTTGATACCACTAAAAGGCCAAACACGGGGGGAGGACATCTGTGAGGCTGTCTTGAATTGTTTAAGAGCCAAAGGAATAAACACCACCCACCTGGTATCAGTGGCTACTGATGGAGCACCAAGTATGACAGGAGCGCAGAAGGGCTTTGTGGCTTTACTGCAGAAGTCGCTGGACAGAAAGCTGCTGACTTTTCACTGCATCCTGCACCAAGAGGCACTGTGTGCTCAAACATTTCCTCCGGAATG